>JAJHUR010055767.1:2805-31054 GCA_027495735.1 Lutjanus campechanus
GTTTGGGATGAAAGTTACATGTGGCACATGTGGAGCACATAATGACTGTACGTTTCATTCACCCAGGATGAGATTGTTGGGCGCAGATCAGCCAGCAGCTCCAGTGTGGCTACGTCTCTGATGGATGATACATCCCCAGAGTCTGCGCTGGGGAAGAAAAGTGAGTCAGGAAGTTTTTCTACATCTCTGTCAGCTCCTGTCAGCTCTGTTGCCTCCTCAACTAAACCATTCACTGACACTGATCGATGAGTTTTACGGCCTTATTTAGACAATCTGCAGCATGTGGTCTAAAGTGCATTGCGCACGTGCATTTAGGGTGTGTCCAACTCCACTTTGCTGTTTAAAGGGTGCATAATCTGGGTGCAAAGTAAGGCGCAAAGTGTCTTAATTAATCATAGGTGTGTTTTGGGCACAACATGAATGAAACCAATCAGAGTGTCATCTTCCAATCCCTTTAAGAGCCAGGTGTGCCTGCCTGTGGCACATTGCTATTTAAATGACGGACTCAGCAGGTTACAGAAATGAACGCTAAAATGATTCACATGCAGTGATGCAGGCACTATAGTTAACCTGTGGGTCAGGGGGGCTTGGTGATTACAGTAGAAGGGCTGCAGGTGGATGAAATAGGATGGAGCATCTCCCTCTGTCCTTACTGTGTGTGTGTGTGCTTTACACACAATCTAAGGCACAGAAGGATGACTGCTGTGACATTACAGCGCACATAGAAATGTTACCACAGTTAATTACTGAAAGCAGCCTTTATGATCATTAATGTAAACTTTGAAAGAAAACACTTGTATATCAGTACAACACGGTCACCTGGGAAGCTTAAGCTGATGTACATCATTTAAAAGATGGTTTATGATCAGAGAAGCTGCGTTCAGTTGTTTCCATGTGTGCATTATTGTCACTACAGTAAGTATTGTTAACTAACAACTCTAATAAACTGTATAGGACAGAGGACACTCTTCAGAGGAAACAGAGGAAATACGTTTTATTCGACAGCTCTGATGGAACTCAGTATTTATACATGAACTTCAACTGTGTGTGAGACCTTTTGGATGTGTAGAAGAACACAGGACATTAATAAGCAGATCCTGACAATCTCGTCGGATTTAAACAACCAATAAAGTTACAGATTCATGCACAAATTGGCACAGTGTTTCTCTTACGCACACACAGCTTCATCCTATTTCACCCACCAACTTATCTGCTATTAATAAGAAAGTTAATTTTTTTTTACTCCTGGATTACCTGCAGTGTCCTAGAAGCAGAGTGCTGTGAACCTGCTTATGTGTCTGAATAATGCATCTTTTATATAGCAGGAGAATACTGCGGCAGATTTTCTTTTGGTCAATGGGGCAATCGTTTGCAGCCTCATGATAGCAATGCGCCAGCAATGCGCCTGACCACACCTCATTTTAAGACCAAAACACCCATGGGTGCATGGATGGGTGCAAATACATCTCGCTGGGTGAGAAAATGACGACTGCATTGGTCAGAAAATAGCAATGACAGCTGCCCTGTGTGCCGCTTTGTGCCAGGCAGAAGGTACAGCCCTTAATCTTGCAGCCTCACCAGCCTTGTTTTCCTGATTTTACTTTTTTGTTGCTGTTTATAATTAGAAGTTATTGAGCCCTGAATGAGCCCAATCATGTTTCCAGTTAAGCTGCCTCATTTTCTTTCTGTTACTTCTCTTTGCCCCCATGAACAACAGCTCCCCCCATGTTCCTGCCCATCTCCTCCACACCTCAGCCAGAGAGGCGTCAGACGCCCCAGAGGAGACACTCCATCGAGAAGGAAACCCCAACCAATGTCCGACAGTTCCAGCCACCCTCCAAACAGAGCTCCAAGTCTCTGGTGAGTCAGATATCTTTTCATATCCCATACATCCATGTATTTCAAGTATTTCTTTTGGTTTTATCATTTTCAAACTGTTTATAAGAGCAGTAACAATTGACTCTTCACAAAGTCCCGCCCTCCTTAGCACAAGAGCCACCAAGGGGTCATTTTGACTCCCCCTGGCATTTTCAAATACATGTAACTCTTCAAATAAAATGGGTTTATTGATCATCTAGTGAAATATACCTATCTGCAAATGCCCACATCCTCCTCTTCAAACCCCCCACACAACAAATCCCAATGTAACCGCTGGGTATAGGCCATGACTTTGTCCAATGCGGTGGTATCTAACACAAGTTTGGGTGGAGTTAAAGTTACTGCAGGTAGTAAGCTAGCCAGACATGCTAACATTTGCAGCGTACATTAGATCAAAGTTTAATCCATCCCTCCCTGCAGACTCATGGGACACAGAGTATTGCTTTTCTTAGAGCCCCATGCATAGCGCTTCAACATGTAGAGATATGCAAATCTTAACAAGCCTGCAGTGCTGAGTTATGGTTGCTAATCTATGATTGAAGAGTTGCTGTTCAGAGCAGGGGCTTAACGAAGGGTCAATAAACAAATAACAAATAGTATATTAGAGCATATTACTGTGGGTTCTCTGAGGACAGTGTAGCCTGGAAAAGGTTTATGCCAGCCCTAAACACATATTCTGTCCAGTAACTTAATAAAGAAGACAAAAAAACATGGAGAAAAGGACAATGTGGGAGGGAAAGCGAACATCAGGATCCTTACAGAGAGGCAAACAAGAAATAATTGAACGGAAACACTCACTGTCATCTCTCTTATCCTTTTATTGTGCGTGACATGTGTCATCCTGGATTTCTTCCCTCTTCTTTTTTTCTGTCACTAAATCCTGTGTGTGTGCTCACATTATCTCCTGGTGTGACTTCTTCAAACGGCAAAAAACCCTTCTCTTCCTCCCCACCCACACACACATTCACCTTCTCTCATTCAGGTTGGGATGATAGCCTCATATCGTCCCTGGATCCCCATCCTCCTCCTCCTCCACCCTTCTCCCTCCACTCTCCACACTTTGCGGAGCTTCCACCCTATCGAGGCATTTGTGTTGGGGTTGATGAAAGCAGTTTTTGCTCTGTGCAGGAGCATTTACGTCAGAGGAAGAGAGTCGGCCAAGGTTTGCCAGTCTCCCCTAGTCCGTCCTGGCATAATAACATAATGTAGCTACCCATCTCCTAATGCTTCCTGCTTCAGTAGAGGTCATTCACCTATAGAGCTGTCTGCTGCCATTATAGACTGAGGACAAACTGTTAGTTAACTGAGCTAGTGAGCAGTATCATTAATTTAATAATAATCCATTCAGTGCTTTGGATCACATTTTAACAAATCAAACACAAGTAGGTAGCTGCAGCTGAAATTAATTTAAATCTGCTCAAGTGTTGAACAAATCATTTGTGTGCTGGTCGTGGGATGCATTTTGACCTCCGTATTTTGGTTTGTCACCACGCAGAAACGTGTTATTAACCACACAGCCAAATTTGAATTCGAATTAAAACTTTTTTAATAATAATTTGATTTAAAATAATCGCCAAGTCTGTAAAATTAGGCCTCAAAATCTCTCCTCTGAATAGCTGGAGGTGTGTCCACTCCACTGTCTCAGTGTCAACCTGAAAAGGACCTGAAACATGGACGCTCTGTCTAGAAACTTTATTGGACATGTCCAGACATGTTTGAGCCACCAGAGCCAGAGGACGGTGACAGGATGGCATTTTTTTCTTCTGTGTCTGATTGTTGGAACTGAAGTGAGCTGAAGTGAACTGCTGGGCTGATTTGGACTGAGAGAGTCACTGAAGGTACATTTGTAACTGACTGTTAGGGAGGGGGAGGGGATGGGGAGGCAGTGTCATTTGTGGGGCTACTATAGTGTTGGGGAACGTGGCTCAGGCACGTCACCTAGTCGTGTTTCAAGTCCGCCCAAAAAATCCTGAACACAGAAATCTTGAACAACAGTTTAATGGTTTAACTCCATGTTTTCAGTAACTATTCTCTAACATACAATGCGTTTTGAAGAAAAACTCCCTTACACAATCTTTAAAAAAGTCTGTTTGAAATTGTCTGAAGTTTCCTCCCCTCATCGCCTCTGGTTCGATTGCAGCGCAGCATACTGTCAGGAGTCATGAGATCAGCAGGAGTTACAGTGGATTACCTTGTACTACAGCAGTCAGTCTGAGTCATGATGTCTGGCTGTTAAAAAAGCCTTTCAACAGGATGCCACGGCTGCCAAACAAACAAACCAATAGCATTAATGGTTTTTCAACCCAGTGTGAAATGAGTGGGAGTACAATGGTGGTACTGCGATGCAAAACCATAAAACACCTCAAAAACTGTGTTGTTTCAGTTTGCTTGTGTTTGAAATTCATGAGTGGGGAGGTGAAACAAAGTCAGTATATGGATGCAACAAACCTGTATTTAACATAAATCATTTATCTGCACCTAGAAGGGCTCAACTGTTACATTTTGTGTCTATTGATTTAGAGCTAGACAACAAAACTGATATTGTTGGCTATTTGGCACGTAAGAAATTGGGTAACAATTTCAAAGCATGTGCATAAGACTGACAGGACACCGTCACAGCCATGACATGACACCTGCTATGAACATTAAGGAGTTAAGATTAAGATTATATAATTGACCGAGTGAGATTTTCTGGTACTGTGCTTAATTGTATAAATATAAATCATATTTACAAGATAGGGATTACTTTGTGTTAATTGGCAATTATGACTCTGAGCAAACAAAAATGATGCAGAGTTCCTCAAGGGTCCATTCTCGGGCCTCTTCTAATTAACATTTATATGCTCCCTATTGCTCAGTTTATGGAATATTACACATTTACTAGCATACTTATGCAGATGACACACAACTCTACACTATCATCACATGATTACAGTCCCTCACATTTGCTGAATAAGTGCACTAAACAAATAAATGAATAAATGTGCCATTTTTCTACAGTCAAACACAGAAAAGGATAATTGTTTTCTGGCCCAAAGAACAATGACCAAAGGCCATTTACGCTAAAGTTATAGGAATTTCCTGTTTCATGGAGTGACCTCAAAAAGATGTCGACGACACGACACACCCATGCCCGTCAGAGTTAACTAAGTCTTTTAATAACCTTTGATCACAAACTAGTCTAGATGGCACACACCGATTTTGAAGTCAATCTGATTAATTCTGTAGGAGGAGTTTGTTAAAATACAGCGCATGGAAAATGCCAAAATTGACCACTGAATTCAAAATGGCTGACTTCCTGTTGGGTTTAGACTGTGGGTCCGAGAGACTTTTTTGTACATCTGGACACAATAGGTGTGTGTGCTGATTTTCGTGAGTATCAGCGAAATGCGCTGTTGATGCCGCGTTTTAGGGGGTGCGGCCAAGCCATGTTGCAACACCCACCAACAAAAACTGTTTCACATTTCCACCATGATTGCTGGTCAGTGCTCGGGCCCTAATAGTAAGACAATAAATCAATCTACAGGGACATACAGCATTACAGAATATATGAAATGGGAGGGGGAAAAAAACAAGCAATTCTGGCTCAGTTTGTGAAGATCTGTACTTCCCTGCACTGCTGCTGGACTCATGTCCTCCCATCACTCCAGTTGTTTCCGCATCATGAGCCCTCTCTGAATCTGCCTTTCTCTTCAGTGAACAATGACCCAAATGGAGCCTGGACCCACACAGGCTGCTCTGAAAGGTGCAGACGGATGGCTGTTGGTGTCCTGAATAATAAACACTGAAGCCTGTGTGTGTGTTGGACCTGCTGTTGTCACAGTCACTCACAGCTCTGTGTGTGTGTGTGTGTGTGTTGTTGCAGGAGGAGTTCTGTTTCCCTGTGGAGTGCCTGTCTCTGACTGTGGAGGAGGTGATGCACATCCGACAGGTGCTGGTCAAGGCAGAGCTGGAGAAGTTCCAGCAGTACAAAGACATCTACAATGCCATGAAGAAGGGAAAGGTAACTCCTTTTATGACACACGCACTCACAGCTGTAACAACCTTTATGAATGAGTAGGTCTGTATCTTTCTTGACTTGACCATGAGTTCCAACAGATTACATTTAGTCAAATAATTTGATCTTTGCATTAATTTCTTGTTCTTCTAATATTATCATTATTTCTTTTTTAAATGCAGCTTTGCTTCTGTTGTCGAACCAAAAGGTTTTCCTTCTTCACCTGGTCCTACATCTGCCAGTTTTGCAAGAAGTAAAACATCTTATATGATTATGAAAATTATGAAAATTATGAAAATCAATAAGAAGGCGTGACTGTTCATTCATTTCTTCCTCTGTTTTCCCTCTTATTTCTCCTCGCAGGCCTGTGTGTTCACAGTGCTGCAAAAAGGTGAGTCAAATACAACAAATCGATCAGCCAATCAGCCGCCTGTGCAGCATGAAATCCTGCTTCCATTTGTTCTGATCTGTAAACTGGCAGTAAGGTGGTGCCCAATTCAAAGCACATACAGTAGGGGAGAGTGGGGTAAATTGAGCCAAATCTTTACTTATGTTGCCCTCTAGACATGGAAAAATGAGACAGAAGTGCAATGAAAACATGTGTCCTGGCAAAAGGAAACTGAAATTAAGACTTTAAAAAAAGCCAGCACAGCTAGCTAAGTTACAGTTACAGTTACAGCAGTTAGTAATTACTTTATTGCCCATCTGGAAACTCTGCAAATCACAGAGAGTGAAGGCAGAGCAGCCAGAGGACATCAGAGCGAAAACCAGAAACCATTTTCTCCATAAAATATAACCCAGTTTCACCAAAATCAGTGACATAGTTGCTGGTGTGTAAAGCAGTATGCACTTGTTGTTACCCACCTACCAAAGTTATACAGAGTGAGAACAGCCGTATGAGGCGCATAGTGAGACTGTCAGAGCCATCATGTACCTTTTTTCAGGTTAGTGTAGAAATAAACTTTAAAAACTCAGTGTAGCATGATTTTGAAACTTATTTTGAGGTAGAATAGTTACATAATGTTGCCGTAATATTCAGAATCTTTTAATATTTCCCATTGATGAAAGACTTTTAAACATTTCTGTTACATGAAGCTAATCATCCACATTAAAGGGTCATTTTGAGAATGTGTAAGATGTGTATGTTTGCTATTGCTATTGATAATTTTTTTGCTTACACCTGGATTTTTATCTGTTAAATTGACTATCAGGGAATGGGGCTGTGGTGGGGAAGGGTGGGTGGGCTGTATGTACTGTAAAATCAAATTTAAAAAACTAGAGCAGAAACAGGAGGTTGGGTCAACTTACCCACTGGCTCATCTTATCCCATTCTCCCCTACTTAAAGTTAAAGTTAAAGCTTTGCTTAAACCATCTGTGTATCTAGCTTCAGATTAGTTAGAACATTATTGCCATCATAATGTATAAATGATGCTCTCACAGGCATCTTTCCTGTTTTGCATCTCTACTATGTTTCAGGATGCATGCTGAAGTAGTTCAGTAAAAGTCTGAAGCCTGAGCATCTAACCTCTGAGCTGTGAAGCGAGGACATGAAGTTTTATAAAAAATATAGGCCTAAAATTTTCATCAGTATTGTTTCTCAGTAATCATTATGTTTCTTCTTATTAACATTCATGTCCCTCCTCTCTAACAGATGCGGCTGCCGTCCAAACCTTACTCCAGCTTGCCCATCTACTCCATAGGCTCGAGCAACACTCTCCCCAGGGAGAGGCTAGGTGCCATGGCTGCTGTAGGACAAGGCCTCTCTGTGGCTGGAGGGCCGGGCCTGTCAGAGGTGGAAGGGGCCACGGCGGCCCCCACTTTGAAAGGAGCGACAACAGGAGCATCTAAAGGAGCTGGAAAATCCTCTGGAGCAGCAGCTGCCGCCAAGTCTGAGAAATCCTCCAGCAGCCCACAGCGCCACGGCATTCAGAAGACCATGTCCAAGTAAGAGCTACAAACACAAAAATCCAGTCTGTAAAGAGTGCATATAATATCATCATGCAATACAAATTCTCCTGAGAGTTTGTGTGATGTTGGTACATTTGCTTGAAACACAAACTGTACAAGAGATGAAAGAACATACGCTAAAAGAAATGAATGCTGCAGATCCTAAAACATATACCAAAGGAAACAAAAACAAAAAAACATATTTGCTCACAATCATAAAATGCAGAACTATTAAGACACAAAAGAGAAGACTAAAAGGCCTTCAGTCATAGTAACCAGTGTGTATCTGTGGACTACAGTGCACTGTCACTGTGACATCTAGTGGCTGAAAAGTACTATGGTCAACACCAGTACAAGACATACTGAGAGGTGAATTTTAAATTTTCTGTTACTAACCTATTGGGGCTCCATTGTATAAGACTCATCAATGCTAACAATTAATACTGTGCACACCAGGAAATAAACATGGTCTCCACAGACTAAATTGTAGCTTATACACATTTGCTTGCATGCATGCTTGTAATGTGTTTGCATGTTTGATGTTTCCCGTCAGGAATAGCTGCCTGACAGCAAGGTAAAGCAGTGAAAATACTGTAAATATTGTGTACGCTTAAACTGATAATGATTTTTAGGTGGCTAAAATATTTTTAAGTCACTAAAATATGTTTTCCTGCTTTACATTACCTCGCTTCCTACACCAGTACTTGGTTCTTCTCCAAACTAGGGGTGTGCAGACCGCCATCTACTGTAGGTAGTACACTGACTATGGAAAAGTACCTTATGTAACCTCACTTCAAATCATCCAAACTACTACTGAAAGCCATTAAAAACCATATTGGAAAAACCTGGACAAATTAAACAATTCACATGACAGGATTCCTGTACAGATCAGTGAGACAATATGTTTTTTTTTTGGAATTAGGGTGAAGTGACCCTTGCTTATGACCACCTGGATCCTGGATAGTTTGAACAATAAGTCAAACTAAACCAAACTGTTGCAACAAAACGCTAAAACATGTGTCCTCTGACCCTGCTGATGCCGAGCTGTTCTCCTGTTTCTGCTCCGTGTAGGTTTTCGAAGCACGGCTCCTTAAAGTCTCATGAAGAACTGGAGCTTCCCCCGGAGCTGACGGAGGACTGGGCCACCATGGAGGTGTGCGTGGACTGCAAGAGGTTCATCACTGACATTATTGCCTCCAGCAAGCACAGCCTGTCGCTGGCCACCAAGAGAGCTCGCCTAAAACGCAAGACCCAGTCCTTCTACCTGTCTTCCCCTAAAGGAAGGGAGGAATACCGGCCCTCTGAACGAACAATCAATGAGATCTAAGACTCTTTATTTCTCTCTCTCTCTCTCTCTCTCTGGCTGCTTCTAGCTCCAATGGCACAATTATAGACTCAACACTGGATATGATCTTACTGTACTTGTATACGTCAGTCAGAAAAAGCTGTCAGAGTGGCTGATCTGAAGCCCGGTGGTGGACAGTGTGGTATTTGTGGCTGTGTCCTGATCATCGTGTACAGCTCCTTCAGACAACAGCATACTATAGATCTGCTGATGTTTTTTTTTAACCATATCATAGATGATCCTTTAATCTCTGGCCACAGTGTTTGAGTAGAGAGACAAGAGCTGCTGTGATGACAATGGCAATGCCTCAAAGTGGAATGACTCCCCTCCCCTCTGATGGCACAACGGCGTGGTCCAACCCAACTCACACTCAAATCAATAAGCACAAGGACTGATGTGTGTTTGACTTCCTCAGGCACCGGCACTGCAGAGGACTGAAGGCCTGCGGAGAGATCGTGTGGTAAACTGAGAGTGACACTCAAGGAAATATGGAATATTAAACTGTACATTTTGTATGGCTTTTAATTTAGTTTTTTACATATGTGTGTACAGTAAATGATTGTTCGATGAAAAGTC
Organism: Lutjanus campechanus; assembly: GCA_027495735.1. Taxonomy (NCBI): domain Eukaryota; kingdom Metazoa; phylum Chordata; class Actinopteri; order Lutjaniformes; family Lutjanidae; genus Lutjanus; species Lutjanus campechanus. The sequence continues at coordinate 12,550 of JAJHUR010055767.1, forward strand.
ACCGTCCATTTTTAATTTGCAGTTTTATTTTGCTGAAAGGATGCTGCTAAGCATCCTTTTGTTTTTCTTGAGGAAGCAGGGCAAAAGTCTCTGTCTCCTCATGTTTCTTTTTGCATCACATTTAAACCTCTTCCATTTTTATGCAGATTTAGTGCCAAATATTAACTCCTTTCTAATCTGTATGTCACCTAAAGAAAAGTCATTTTCCCTGAAGTGTGTTTGCAGCCATCTTGCAGCAAAATTATGTAACAAATTGGGCCGACCCCCTGCTGCTATCAAATCTCTCTAAAATTAAAGGCGCACTATGCAACATTTTCCTAAACGAAAAACAATTGTTCATATAGACATAATCCCTTGAAATCATCATTTATGACCCACTGTGTGCGGTGGTGGCTGTATCTGCAGAGACTCTGCCTTCTGTCTGTATTTTCTTTTATTCTGTTGTGCTCGAAACTGTTCTGGGCTTCAGTCTGTTTGCAGTGTGTAGCACCCAGCCAATACAGTGTGCAGATTATGAGGACAGGACTAGGGCGGGGTATCGTTCAAAAATTTTCAGTACAGTTCTTGAACTATACTTTTTTCAATACTAATTTTATCAAATCCATTTAAACACAAAGAAAATTACATTACACATTATGGTGCAATTACTCTCTTCAAAGGAGGAAGCTGTTTAAAGACCTGGGAGCAGCGGTAGAGACTGTTTACTCTGTACACCTCACTTAACCTGGATAACTGGACTAAAATGAGCCACAGCTCCAGGTTACCCACCCCCGCTGTGGCAAGGAGAGGATGCTGGCAATACGGCGAACATTCTCACTGACAAGCTAATAGGTTAGTGACACTGGCTAACTAACAAGCATCCCAAAGTTCCTTTAATTATCTGTGCAGAAATGTAGCTGGTGGTCCAAAACCCCCAAAAAGAAACGATAATCCCCATCTCTGGGTGCAACATTAACGTAGTGTTTTTCCTGCATGTCTCTATGATGTATAACGTTAGACAGCCAATCACCAGCATTATTAGATCTTGATATTCCATTTTCACAGAATAAGCCACTCAGTATGTACTCACCACTATGCTGGTGTGATGATGGGTGAAGATCTTCAGTTCACAAAACAATCCTGGAGTTTTAGGAGAAACAGGGTAGCAGCATCATCCAGTACAATGGCAGTGAACGGTGACCACGGATAAAACGTTAAAAATAGCACACAAAACAAACACAAAATGTCTCCATCCATACATGCTACAGTTGACATTTCGGCTAAAAACATGGTGTAAATGGCGTCTTTTGCAGTTAAATTTTAATGTACACTTTAACACTTGGATTACACCACACAAGCAGGATGGAGACATTTTGTGTTTGTTTTGTGTTCTTTTTTAAACGTTTTATCCGTGGTCACCATTCACTGCCATTGTACTGGATGAGGCTGCTACCCTGTTTCTCCTAAGACTCCAGGATTGTTTAGTGGACTGAAGACCTTCACCCATCATCACATCGGCATAGTGGTGAGTACATACTGAGTGGCTTATTCTGAGAAAGTGGAATATTGCTTTAATGGCTCAGTGACACTCCTGAGATTTCTCTGTAAGTATCAAAATTTGATACTGAATGACAAGGCATTTTTCAATACTCGATCAACTTGATCAAGGATCAAAGAAATTTCATTGGTGCTATAGAAGTATTGAAGTTTGGTACCCAGCCCTAGATGGGACTCTATAAAACTGTCCCATTCTCTGTCCCTCCTTTGCTCTCTGTCTAAGAGAGCTGCAGAAAGACACACACACACACAAATCCGACATTGTGTGGAGGTGTGGGCGTGTTTATTTGTGCTATAGAACGGAACCGCTGTGAAACAATCAGAAAACATGATTTTATTTCTCTGATTCTTGCTAATGCCGCTCGCTCTCTTAACTCACACTCTATGACTCTCTCCCTCTCTCTTGTTAACTGAGACGAGGCGGAGGGGCCAACTGTGAATGGTGCGTTTACAAATAATGCTGCATATTCTACCTTTAAATATACAAGACTAAATTAGCTTGCATTAGATTTTAGTGCTCAGTTAATTAAAAAGAGATATAGCCTACGTTTCCCATGATGCCCACTTCAAACCAATGAACAGAGCACATACAATACAAAACATACAGAAACCTCTCATGCAAAATAACCAAAACTATTCTAACTAGAAAATGTTGTGTTCATGTTCAACCCCATTTTTTTCTAGTATGAGGCAGATTGAAAAAAATAGATGTTTAGGGCCTGTAAGCACATTTGTTAAGCATACATTCACACTGTTTGTTCATTTGCAACTTTTTTTTTAATTAAATCACTCAGATATGCACAGAAGCAGGTACAAAAACATTATTACCTGTATTACAATTTGTAGGATTTTTCAGACTTGCCTTTTAATAATTTACAGGAAATATCGGCATATTTTTAAATACCTATAAATAAATGCGGTGGTAAATATATAGTATGTATTATGTCTTTCACTTTTCTTTACGTTAGGTTCCTGTCTTGTATTTGTATTGTGTAAAGATTCGTCATAATAAAACACATCATGTCCATGTTTTTGTACAAATGTACACTTCATGAAACCCAGTTCACTGTACAGGAAGGAAAAAAATAACAACATACTGTCTTGTCGTTCAGCACATACTGTAAGTCTTAATATAACGCCTTTATGATTTCCCTTCATCATTCAGAGTCTCATTGGCAGGAAAAAAATACCTGACTTATGGCCTGGATGTCTGTTTGATTCTTCATCACATTCCTCATCTTCCTCCTTAAGATGTTTCTGCCTTAAGAATTGCCTTTTATCATCACACTTATATGTTGAACAGTCATCTACTGTAACTGTACATACTTTGTTTCTAATGGTTTGTTTGTAGATCAGCTCTGTGTTGCCTCGATGGTATCTTGACAGTGAGACTGCTGTAGATCTGTGTCTCTGAGAGGGAAACTATCCCAGTACAGTGTGTGTTTGGGGAAGGAGTGGGAAGTCCACACAAAAAAACCTCACAGTGTGACAGCAACATGCATGTACTACGGTGTAGCTTGTACCTTCAGTCTGTATTACCTTCAAGCTGTAACTCCCTGCCGAGAGTGCAACAAATGATGACTACAACAATAAACTGTAATGCAATACCTGATCAAAGTGTCTGTATCTTCTTTGTCTTGTAATTTAAAAATGTGCAAAAACATGTTTTGTTGCTCCAGAATGCCACAACCTGACACCCAGGAGTGATTTTATAGAAAATTCCAATCTACCAGGTACTTGAGACCTCTTCAATGATGATGGTGCCCAAAAGTAATCTAACGAAGATGCTGGCAGGCTGTCAATGAGCTCAGAGGCAATGGACACTTAATCTACTATGAATCCTCCATTCAATGGAAAGAAATGTATTGTTTTACAACCTCTACAACCTGGACTAGGGATTGCACAGCTCATTACATAAGAATGTATAATTTATATGCATTTTTCTTTCCACTGAATGAAAGATAAGTAGGTCGGGTGCCTTTGTGCGAGCAGCTTCAAAATATGAAGAAACAACGCATACAAAGCTTGCAAGAGTTTAGCAAATCTAGGGTTATTATAATCTAGAGACAACCCAACGGAAACAAACTTCAACTCAACACAGCTTAAGAGATGAGTGTTTTTGAATCCTATTTCCGTTCCTTAGACTGACTAATATGACTGAGGAAATATGAGTGTTGTTTTTTTTGTTTTGGTAAGGAGTGATGAAAATCCATCCTCCATACCAGTTGGTGGCAGTAATGCAGCAATTCAACTGCCAACAAACCTAAAAAAAAGAACGCAACACTGGAAGCAGGTATACTACTTGAATGGATGTACACAGAAAGCCTGGATACAGCAACAACAGCAGTGCCCACTCAGCGTAGCTTACTAGCAGAAAATAGAAAAAGACTGAACTCAGCCTTACACTGCATGTTGGAGTAACTTCAATAGGGACCAAACTGTATTTCTCACAGATCCTGAATGTCTAAATGTACAGATAGAGCTGTCTGAATCAACTATGTGCTGTTTGAAAACACACTAATGAAATTAACTTAGCTTTCATACAGTGTATCAAACAATACCTTTTTGAACTGACATATTTGTGAACAGTATTTGACTCTGAACAGATGTTCACATATTATAGTGCAGCAGCCAAGTTGGCCCTTTTAGCTAATGTTTGATGCTAAAGACAGATCGGAAATCTGAAACATTATTTTCTTTGCCAACACTTCTTATCAAAAAATGTAAAAAACTTCTTTTTTACTCATGTAATGTCGATTATTGCAAGGTTCACTGATGAATATATTACAATAACCTCAAAGTTTTATGTAACTTTGATTCTGTACAGTCTCAGCTGATCTGTTCAGCAGTCACAATGTTTCTCTAACAGCAGAAGACTCTTCCTCCTTCAGAGAACACAGAGACACTGAGGAAAAAGACCAAACTCCAAATCCAGGGTAAAGAGGTTCAGTGAATGTGGTGTTGAAGGTGTGGAGGTGGATCAGTGTGTCAGAGGAGACACTGTAGAAGGACAGAGTGCCAGCAGGATGGTCCAGATAAACTGCTACTCTGTTAGAGAGACAGGAGGAGGAAATTAATTTTGCACTCTTATTGTGACTGACAGAGTAACGACCGTCATTATAGCAGTTTAGAATCCAGGACTGATCATTCCATCCAAGCCAGCAGTCTTCATTCTTTCCTTTCTTGTCAATTCCTCTGTAACTCACTGATATTTTGACCTCTTTTCTCCATTCAACCTCCCAGTAAGAGCGACCAGTCAGAGCATTTCTGCAGAGCACCTGAGGCCAATTGTCAAATCTGTCTGGATGATCAGGGTATGACTGATCCTCTTCCACATGTGTCACCTTCCTGTTGTTGTCAGACAGTTTGAGCTTTCCGTTTATGGTGTTCATGTCGAATATGAGCTCACAGGAATCTGATGGATAGAAAAAGACACAATACAGCTGCAGTTATGAATTTATAATCTGATTTATTGACAGTTTGATGGCATCAGAGATGTAATGTCACATTTTAATGATGGTTGAATGTGTTCTGCTTTGTTTTCATGAATGAGATTAAAAACATACTTACACTTCCTCAGACTTGGTGTCAACCACTGGACTCCACCAGGTTCCACCCTGAAAGCAGGAGGGGGGTCAGACCAGCACATCCTCTTTGAGCATGCAAATATGGACATTACATTGCTCTAACAAACATAAACAACATGTGCACCGGGCCTGCTTCTCATACACTGAGAGTGATGCTGCATTTATGCTTTCAGGCACTCAGCAGACAGCAAACTAGATATTATTTTAGTGGACAGTAAAATTAGGTGAGGCCAGCAGAGAATACCAGCAACAGTAGATGTCTTTACAGTCATTTTATCATATTTTTGTTATATAGTTTGGTGCAACAACAAACATTAACAAGAGACACATCAAGTGTCATTTTAGTTTTACTATCCATGTTGGAATTGAATTAATGACCTTATATTTTTGAGGGAATTAATTAAGAATATTTTAAACAATTGGAAGTGAAGTAGGTACCCGGTTGAGATACATGAACAAATCATCTGCATACAAATATGTCTACAGAATGGGAATTCCATTTTTTTTTGTTTTTGTTTGTTTGTTTGTTTGTTTGTTTGGTTCTATGGATAGCACAAATAGCACTGCTGGGGCTGGAAACTATGTGCAACAGCAAAATGTGGCGAGCACTGATTACCTGATAGCCATTGGATTAGAATATTAAGTTTGAGGCATGGTTATGAAATCTTCCCGAAACCCATGCTGCTTTGTGTACCACAGATATATTTTTAACTTTATTTTCTATTATTATTATCACGAGATTTGTTTTTTGTATTGATTATTGCATTCTATGCAGGTGTCCGTGAATGTTCTCATTCGTCCAGGTCATTGTAAGCCAAAGCAAGATTAAATCGAAAGCAACTGGACTTGTTCAAAAAGCCTTTTCTGAAGACGTTTCGCCTCTTATCCAAGAAGCTTCATCAGTTCATGCCTGTCAGACTAGTCAGAGCTAGACTAGCTCTGACTAGTCTGACAGGTCCAGTTGCTTTCGATTGAATCTTGCTTTGGCATTCTATGCAGGTATTTTTGTATTTTATTATTATTATTGAGTGGGTTTTATTTTCAATCTTCTTTTTCATTAATGATGGCATTTTATCCCTGTTTTTAAGTGCATGGTCCATGGAATTTGTTAGTTGTAAAGAAATCAGGCTGCATTTCATGTATGAAAGGTGGTACAAACAAATCATGTTAGCAGACGTAAGACACAGGTATAACCACTAATGTAAATCATTTTGGAGGGAATTTATCATTCCTTTTTAAGTTTTCAATAAAAAATTTAGTGAAAACTGCCTTTTTATAACTACATGCATTGCTAGAATTAGGGCTGTCACAATATCAGATTTTTACATAACAGTTATCCTGAACAAAAGAATTCATGATCAGTTAAATTCACTGTTTGTTGTATATTTTATCTCTTTTTTGGACAATGATTTACACTCAAAATATGAGCATAGAGAAGTGGAGAGAGAGTCTATAACCGTAACTGTATAAAAGCGCACAAAAAAGTGCAATTACACGTAATGGATAGTGACAAGTGTGTGTGTGTTATGCTTAAACATATTCTATGCACTCAGTTTAAGCATATATTTAAATGGCACTTGATTATTTACATTATATTGTCATGTGTTTATTCTTAACATGATACATCTATAAATAAAATTAAAGCCAGCAGGTACCCCACCCAGTACAAGTCTCTGTCTGGAGATATTCTCCTGCACAAATATCACCAAGGTTTATGTTCTAAGAAAAGGAAACAAGGCTTGCTACATGTGGGATTATTTATGTAACACTCATAACAGCAAATAACGAAAAAGACAGAAGATGTTTCCAGCTCTTCCTCCTCTATCAGACTGACTGTGGCTGCAGCAGGCCTCTTCCTACCTGAGAGTGTCCAGTCTACACTGTGGATCCTCCAATTGAGCAGATAGCAGCTTCGTCCCTGAGTCTCCCGGATGATTGTAGCTCAGGTCCAGCTCTCTCAGATGGGAGGGGTGGGAGCTCAGAGCTGAGGCCAGAGAAGCACAGCCTTCCTCTGTGATCAGACAGCCTGATAACCTGTGGATATTATTTTGTGAACATAACAAACATTCAGAATTTGGAGTCAATTCAAATTGGCAACTTTTTCTTGGAGATAAATAAAACAAATGAATAATTTGGGAATTTAGCAACTAACGGTTGCAATCCAAACTATCCTCCAATATATGTTCTGTTCATAGCTAGTTATGTTCCATATAGTCACAATACCCAATTAACAACTCAGCTCTTGATTTTTTTTTTTGTGTGTGTAAAAATTTGGCACAATGTGTTAATGAATCCTGACCCGAGAGTTTCCAGTGCACAGTGTGGACTCTTCAGTCCAACAGACAGCTGTTTCACTCCTGAATCCTGCAGGTTGTTATCACTCAGGTCCAGCTCTCTTAGATTAGAGGACTGAGAGCGGATAACTGAGGACAAAGCCTCAGAGCTTCTCTCTGAGAGGTTACAGCCACTCAGTCTGGAGAGACAATGGTAAGCAAACCAGTAAGAAGTCATTATTTTTTTCTCCAGCTGAAAAATTGAAAAGTATGAATTATTATTAGGAATAAATCCAACTTACAGAGCTTTCTTGGAGGCTTTGACCACTGGCAGCAGCCTCAGAAGAGCCTCTTCGGAAGCAGAATATTTCTTAAGGTCAAATATATCCAGATCTTTCTCTGATGACAGTAGAATGAAGACCAGAGTTGACCACTGAGCAGAAGAGAGTTTATCTGTGGAGAGACTTCCTGATCTCAGGGACTGTTGGATATGATCAACTAGAGAACGATCATTCAGTTCATTCAGACAGTGGAACAGGTTGATGCTTTTCTCTGCAGAGGGCATCTCTTCGATCTTCTTCTTGATGTACTCGATCGTTACCTCATTGGTTTTTGGACTGCTTCCTGTCTGTGGCAGTAGGCCTTGTAGAAGAATCTGATTGGACTGCAGTGAAAGTCCCAGCAGAAAGCGGAGGAACAGGTCCAAGTGTCCATTTGGACTCTGTAAGGCCTTGTCCACAGCACTCTGGTAGAAGTGTGTCACTGCAGGTCCATGTTTTCCTGTTTTTGACTTTTGGCAAGTTGACTGTTCTTCTGACAGCAGATTGACTCCAGAGTTGATGAATGTCAAATGGACATGAAGAGCAGCCAGAAACTCCTGCACACTCAGATGATCAAAGCAGAACACCTTGTCCTGGTACAGCCCTTTCTCCTCTTTACAGATCTGTGTGAACAGCCCTGAGTCCACTGAGGCTGCTCTGATATCGATGCCACTCTCTGTCAGGTCTGATTCATAGAAGATCAGGTTGCCTTTCTGCAGCTGCTCAAAAGCCAGTTTTCCCAGAGACTCAACCATTTCCCTGCTCTCTGGATTCCAATGTGGATCTGTCTCACACCCTCCTTCATACTTAACATTCTTTAGTTTGGACTGAACCACCAGGAAGTGGATGTACATCTCAGTCAGGGTCTTGGGCAGCTCTGCTCCCTCTCTGGTTTTCAACACATCATCCAGAACTGTAGCAGTGATCCAGCAGAACACTGGGATGTGGCACATGATGTGGAGGCTTCGTGATGTCTTGATGTGGGAGATGATTCTGCTGGCCTGCTCTTCATTTCTGAATCTCTTCCTGAAGTACTCCTCCCTCTGTGGCTCAGTGAACCCTCTCACCTCTGTCAACATGTCAACACACCCAGGAGGGATCTGATTGGCTGCAGCAGGTCGTGTAGTTATCCAGAGGCGAGCAGTGGGAAGCAGGTTCCCTCTGATGAGGTTTGTCAGCAGCACATCCACTGTGGTGTACTGTTTAATATCAGTCACAATCTCATTGTTTTGGAAATCCAGGGGAAGTCGACACTCATCCAGACCGTCAAAGATGAACACAACCTGGAACTCTTCAAACCTGCAGATTCCTGCTTCTTTGGTTTCAGTGAAGAAGTGATGGACAAGTTCCACCAAGCTGTACTTTTTCTCTTTCAGCACATTCAGCTCTCTGAAAGTGAATGGAAATGTGAACTGTATGTCCTGGTTGCTTTTGTCTTCAGCCCAGTCCAGAGTGAACTTCTGTGTTAAGATTGTTTTCCCAATGCCAGCCACTCCCTTTGTCATCACTGTCCTGATTGGTTCATCTCTTCCAGGTAAAGGTTTAAAGATGTCTTCATGTGTGATTGTTGTTTCTGGTCTCTTTGGTTTCCTAGATGCTATTTCAACCTGTCTGACCTCATGTTTATCATTCACCTCTCCAGTCCCTCCCTCTGTGATGTAGAGCTCTGTGTAGATCTGATTCAGAAGGCTTGGGCTTCCTGCTTTGGCAATCCCCTCAAACACACATTGGAATTTCCTCTTCAGGTTAGATTTAAGGTTACCTGGAACAGGATGTCCTAAGTGAACACACAACAAATAAAATAAATAAGTGATTTATAAAAAAAAGAACAATTGTATATATAAACATATTATCCTCCACCTCTTGAAATATTAGCGGATGTCCCATTTATACAGCATGTTAAATCTTTAGAGAAATCCTCTTACTGCTCTGCAGACAGTCAGCAAGCTCCTCCTGATTCATCTTCCTCATAAAGTACAGTGTGATCTTCAGAAATGCTTCTCTGCTGCTCCTCCTCTGCTCTTCGTCTTCACTGTCCATCACTGTCTTATCCTCCCCCTGATGCTCAGAGAATTGTGGGTTATTTGAACTCAAGACCTTCTGGAACTTCTTCAGCTCATCCTTCACAAAACTCACAATGTTCTCCTCCAGCAGCTGGAACAGAAAATTGTATGAATGACATGGAACCAAACATCAGATACATGTTGGACAGACTGACAACCCACTGGTCCAAAGGTGCTGGTTCATTATTTTGAACAGAATAGATGTAAAAGTACTTAATTTACATGTACAAACCTTAAATATTGAGTCCAGGTTTGTTTGATGCTGCTGGGCAGAGTTCTCCTGGTCCACTCTGTGGGGTAATCATGAAGAATTATCTTACATTATGTCTGTCTGAGACAAACACAAGGTAAATGTCTTTTGAGCTAAAGTATTGATTGCAACATTGGGACTCAGATGGTTTCCCTTGACATGAAAGTGTTGTACTGCTGATCCCATTGTAAGTCAACAACCCAGTCTGCATTTGAGTGCTGTTTTCAGTTTTCTTTGTTGGTTCACCAGCTTCATTGTGTCCCTCCAGCTCTGATTGACTCCTACAATACTGTCAACAACAACGCACTGCACAACTGTATATACAAACTTGGTGTGATTTTACCTATAACCTCTTTGGCTTAGTTCAAAGAAAAGTCTGTTTGCCTGTTTTGTTTGTTAAGGTATGTAAGTAAAGTAAAGGTTGAAAACTGGAGATCTCACAACTGAGAATTTGATTCAAATCAGTTTTACATCCAGGCCTTTGAACAACAGAGTGATGTCCATCTTTCAAGTATAACAGACTCTTCACACACCTGTCACTCTTCACAAAAACACTGCGTTGCACTGGTTCTGGTGTTTCTAGCTTCCTTCTGGAACAGAGAAACACATGAAAAATGTATATACTCTGCAAGGCACCCAAAACACTTTGAAACAATGTAGTGTGGATACATTTAACAAAACAATGACCATGGAAAACAGCACTCTCATGCTGTAATACAACAATGCAAACTGAGCCAACATGATTGTCAACATTTACAGACATAACTGAGTACTTCCATCAGCAGCATCAATAAGAAGCATCTGTGTGTTTCCGTAGACTCTCTGTAATGGCTTATTCTGTGTTTTAAAGCAGCTGATTACAGTTCAGCTGTTATCACTTACATGATTCTATTTCTGTTGTCGCATCACCTTTGTTAGCAACCAGCATCTGTTTGCCTCAGTAAGTTAATTGTTTTATGCTCATGCAGTCATCAACAACAGTCAGAAATTGCATGCAGAGAAAATGTTAAACTGAAGTCAAGTGAATAAGAATAATGCTGAAAATAAACACAGGTTTAAAAAATTCTCTGAATAAATAACTGTTAAAACGTAAATCAGTAATATTTTAATGTTATTAATAGCTTACCTCTTTGCAGCAGTGGGTTGTTCCCCTTTAAAATCAATGTCGCGATCATGTGATCGGTCACTTTTGCAGGACACACAGCTGGATTCAGGTTCAGAATCAGGTGCAGGTCCAGGAGAGTCTGGTGTGTGCTGTTTCTCTGGTCTTTAACACAACACACACAGAGCTTTGAGTATGAATAATGATAGTGGAGTGATTTGAGTGGACAAAGGACAATTGGACAGTTAGAGATCTTCATCTTACCTCTGAGTTTTGGTCTGGCTGTGATCTTCCCCACACAGAGTGGTTTTAGAGGGGGGGACACCCTCCTCTCTGTCCTCACACAGATTCATAGCAGAGAGCACACCTTCACAGCAACACAACAACATACTGAGAGAGCTGCACTCATTCATTACATTCAATTCATTCTGAATTTTAGTTCAGAAAACTGATTCTTATTTCTCTCAACAACATGACACAAATATTCAGAGCAAACAGAAACATACATTGATGTGTATTTTATATGTATATACATATAAATGGATTGTCAAAAATTGCAGTTCAAATTTGGACTTTGTATAACAACAATATATTTTTCATATTCCCAAAATTTGTTAGCCTAGCATCGCCAGACTCATTCACATTTAGTCCCATCATATTCAAGGGAAGGCAGACATCTCTATGACCGCTATCTCCAAAGCTGGGAAATTCGCACCACAACAATCTAGAGGGATGAATAGCATTTCAGCTAAGAAGAAGAATATGTTTTTTTTTTATTTGGGTGTGTGTCTTTTAATGCTCAATTGCCAACAAAAGTTTAAGAGTCACATTTTCAATAATTTTGGGCTCTAGGACAGTTGAGACATGATTCTTATTAAACAGAGTTCCAGCAATACTGCCGTAAATAAGTCCTGTCATTTAAATTGAACCAAACAGTGCTGGCATACGCTGCCACTGGCAAGATGTGTACCTCAACAGTGTCTGTATTCAGTTGGATTCAGCTCTGTTACCATCTCTCCACTGCCAGTATAACAGGGGCTGTGGACCACACTAAAGGATCTTCAGTGAAAACGAGGAGGATGGCTGTATTTGAGCACTTAACACTTCATCAATGCACTTGACAGTTAAAAAAATAAAAGCATCTGAGCTCTCAGACCAGTTCAGACACATTCCTCATGTATCATGTGAGCTCAGACTACAATCAAACTGCTGTTGATTTTACTTGAGAAACATTAGCAATAGTACATGTAAATCTTTATAAAATCATTGTTCGTCAATTCTATTCTACAGTTTACGTCTAAAGTTTAAACATTATTTGAAACCAAACCATTTGAAGCCGATCAGCATAATGTTAAACCATACAGTTTAACAGTGATACAGCACAATGTGATCAATGTGATCCTGATTATCAGATATTTACAGATTCCTCTGGTAAGATTCCTACCTGCTTAACTCACTTCAGGTTAACTCAGACACGTTCCACCATGTCAAGGAAACAGTGGGAAGAAACTGCTCATTTCCTCCTTATAAGTCCTGGTGTCTCTATGCATCTGATCTCAGAACACTGGCCCAACCTCATAAGTTCAGAGTCCAAGTCTAAAAAAGAAAACAAAGAAGGTAAGTGTGACATCAAAACCAGTCTAACCTGTGGTAGAAATTAAATTTCTTTTTGGTGCTTAAACTTAACCAAACTGCAACTGAAAATAATACAATAATAAGTCTCTAAGTGTAAAATTGGTACTCTTGTAATGAATTAATTTAATATGAGGTAATGTAACCTACATGAGTGTTTTAGTCGCAGCACAGCAGGTCAGCTGAACATGCAAAATGTGCACTTTATCTACATCTAAAGAACAAGAACCTTCACTGAAGTGAAAGTACAAATACAATGTAAAAAATCAAATACACTATTACAAGTAAAAGTCCTGCATTCAGCATCCTACTTAAGTAAAAGTAATGCATTACTTTCATGTAGTTAAAGTATCAGTAGTAAAATTACTCCACAGGCTGATTCAGGCAAGAAAAGCTGCCCTCAGCCATCTGTGTTCAACTACTGAGGATCATCTAACTCTTCAAGTGTAATTAAGCAAGTAAACAATTCAAACTTGTAACTTACCCACAACCTTACCAGCTGGAGGATTAGGCTGAACAAACATTGTGTGCCACAATGTTTATAGAAAGTGAAACTAAATTTTAAACAGGTAAACATCCCACCCACTCTCTGGGGCATGAGCGTCACACATTAACTATGAACTGCAAGAGAAATAAGTTATAAAGTCGCTGCTGCATGAAGATAAAATACATGTTGACCTGGAACAGGTCCAAGTTGAGGACATGTTACAGCATTAAGCACGCAGGGAAGCTTCCCAGCATGCACGATGAGAAACAGATAAATGCAAAAAAGATAAATGTTTCATTAGTAGTAGTTCCTAATCCCAGTGTCCCCCTCACAGACTCACAGGGTGCGTTCCAGTCGCCTAGAAGTTCCCTCTGAAGTGGACTGAACAGCTGTGTTAAGTAAGATTCCAAACAGGAGGGAGGAAGAAATACTCAGCTCAAGGGGAACTGTGAGCAGTGTAGGCAGGAAGTAACGACGACTCTTAACTTTGCAGGAAGTTGGAAGATTACCCATCATTCACTGTGACAAAAAAAACAACAACAAACAATTGAACCAACAGAAAAGTTTTATATCTTATAGATATCTTTATATTCTCTAGTTATTAAATTTAATGTGATATTGATAATATATAATAAATAACTTGATGTTTATATTTAATATTTTATATTGTTCACATTATGTCTGTAAGTTTTGCTGTTGCGACTAACATTACCAATGATCATTTTGAAGGATGACATAACATAAATACATAAAAGTTGTAAATAATCAACATATCAAATGATAATCTGTAAGTCTGCATATTAATATCTTAATTGATTACACTGTACATCTTGTAAATTAATTAAATCACATGCATTTAGATACATTTCAGTAGAATAAGTTGCAATGTAAAATGTTCACATTTGTGGCAAAAGATACCCAGGGGAGGGGGGCACCCACCTCGGAAGGTGGCCTCAAGCTACTTCCAACATAGTGGCCAGGCTCAGTTCTTCACTCCAGTTCTTTCAGAGCCACTGACGTAAGTGAGCTGCCATTTTTTATGTCAATGAAACAGGCAGTGTTAGAGACATTTATGAAAATAATTTTGATGACAGTTATGTGAAGGCTTTAAATGTGTTTTTTCAACGTCTTCCCCTCAATTTCAGTTTCATTTAATAATAGATGATTCGGGACCCAGGAGTGAAGCTATGAATTTGAGTTCATTTAGATTCCAATTGCAATGTTTAGAGTTTTTTATGCTCACAGCAGCATCTTTAAAAAAAAATAAAAAAATACAACATTCAGAGGAAAGTAGGAAAAACAAGAGAAATCAGTTGAAGTAGAAAGGAGGACATTTTATCAAGGATGAGGTTTGGTCACACTGGTTTCAACAGGACATTAATGTATAAACCTGCTACAGGTGACGTGGCCATTGTGGACAGGAAATGGTGGAACGTGTAATTTTATACTGCTGGAGAACACACAAACAAACTAAATGACACTAGACATTAAAGTATGATGAAGTCTGTCTTGTGCAGATTGGACAAAAGCTTTAAATACACACATAAGTTCAGGCCAGAGCTTCATGAAGCATTGGAGCTTTCCATCCAATAGCTTGTTTTCACATGACGTCAGTGCTGCGTCGCTGTGGCGGGAAATGCAGATGGAGGGCAGGACCATTAGCACCATTAGCACAGAGACAGAGGACAGAATTAAACCTGAAAAAGGTCAAAGTTTAAAATGATTAACAGTTTCAAAAAACCAGAGAGAAGAAAGAACAAAGAAAGAAAGGAGGGAAGAAAGAGAGAGAAGAGAGAAGAAAGAAAAATGAAAAAGAAAGAAAGAGAATTTAACCTAAAACAGCTCGTGATTAATTTAACAGTTAAAAGGCTGTAGTCTGAAATGATTAAGTCAGAGACAGAAATTCAAATGACAGAGAAATACAATCAGACACAGAGAGAGAGAGACAGAGAATTAAACCTGAAAAAGGTCAGTTTTAATTGATTAACAGTTACAAGCTGAAAGAAAGAGAGGGGAAAGGAATGAAGATGAAAAAAATAGGAAAGAAAGAAAGAAATTAAATTTAATTATAAACAGTTACAAGGTGAAATGAGCAAAAGTGGCAGAAATGCAAGTTAGTAAAAGTAAAAGTAATGGTAGTAGTATTAGAAGTAATAGCAGCTGTAATAGTAGTTGTAGTAGCAATGCCCGACAGACAGATAAGACAGAGGGAGCTACAGAGTTATACTGAGTACTTCCATCAGAAACACAATAGAAAAAGAAAATGCATAGATATGAAATGGAATGCCTGAAAAATCACCCAAACAAATCTGTTGTGTTTAAAAAGCTAAAAAGCTTAAATGAATGTCACAGCATTGCTGGAAATGAAAAAAATGTGAAATGAATTGCTTGAAAAATCTTAAAGGTCAAATGTATTGACTGCAGTGTAAATAAATGTGAAAGATGAAACAGCACTCTCTGAAGTGCTGATCCTATTTGAAGGAGCTAGGTATCTCTCCAGGATGCTCCCCGTGCCTACAGTTGAGGGAAGATCTAGATATAGGCTTAATAAACAGAGAAACTGTTCCAAATGGTGTTCTTAATTGTTGAATATCACCAAAACAAGTAACGCTCTAGTAAACTTTAGGAAGGTGAGTAGATAATGACTGAATTTTAATTTTTGGGTGAACTATCCCTTTAATAGACAGTCACAAGCCCGCCGGCAGCTTTTAGGGCTTTAAGCATGTACTATAAAATCTAAAAACTACTATATAAGCATATATACTCATGCAATATACCATTACAAAGCTGAGATATTTGGATTTCTCTTTATACAAAGCATTTTTATTAAATCACAACAAATGAAATCAGCACAACAAACAATATTATAAATATAATAAATAACAACAGTGAAAGATTATTTTTAAAGACATGTTTTAGACATGTTTGTCTAAAATACAACATGAACATGAACATGAACAACTTTCATTTTCTCAAGGTTTCACATTTCTGGTTTCTCTGAGGCTTCCACCTCGGTCACTTTTTGACCAGAGCATTTCATTTTAATGTAAAATGGTAACTTGACCATTTTTTCTGCAAGAGGCAACCAAACTTTCTCGTCGACCTCATATTCTTGATATTCCTCCTCCTGCTGCACAAGTACTTTCACTATGCCCGGCTTCTCAGGGTGTTTGAGCGCACCAAGTGCGCTCACCACAACTGATGAGATGGCCTCCTGTAGGGATGAAATCCACATTTGTTAAAACAAGCATCATTCAAGCCACAAATTTATGCCATACATTCACCATCTGGTACAAAAAGCAGTGGCCACAACTCATCTGTGGTTTAAACAGACATTTTTACATCACACATTTTTGTTGGAACAATCTTAAAAATCTTAAATGTCATTCTTGCCTAAAGATTTAACTAAAAGGGTCAATGTTTATTTCAAGTATTTCATGACAACAAAATTACAAATCAAGACAAAAGAATTAAGCACAAACTTACATAAAGCATCCCATGGCACCAACCATGTCATGCAACCTTGTTGGGAATCGAGGTAAGTAATGCTCCCAAATTAGACTAAATTGTATTTAGGAAAAAACTGTCATGGCCACCTTTAAAGGGGTCCCTTGACCTCTCACCTCAAGAAATCTGAAAAAATGGCTTCTATGGGTATGCAATGTAAATGTGTTATTTTCACCTATTCTAGAAATTACATATTTGAATATTCCTACACACCTGGTCCCTTAACAGTATTGGAATTGCATAAACTGGGTCTGACTGGAAAGGTCAGACTCTCGTGGATCCAATGAGCCAGCTGTATTCATGTGTCCGCATGTAATTCCCTCTAGTCGTCATTTCATGTTTTTTAATGAGACCATTTATTTGAACAAGAACATGATGCTGGTTACTTGGTGGAATTCAGTTCAGTTGCTAATGGTGACCTGATCAGCTCCATGCAAAAACATCAACCTTCTGAAAACACACATCTGTTGTATTGTTGTAAAGTGACGGTTGCTTGTAATGTTCTAAATAGATAAGAAAAAAACATTTCTTGAATTGATGTACTTGGACCTCTCTTTGTTGATCACTGTTTCCTCGGTTTATACAGTGACACTGGTAAACTGGGAGCACTCTGTAACAATACCATATTTTTGTGTGCATTTTGCATGTTATAATAAAAAAAATATTGTAAATGTTGATGTGAAGAAACTTAAAGACAATTAAAAAACTGAAACTACCTCAGCAGTGGTGAAGGCTGTTGTTTGATGCTGGAAGCCGTAGCTTGTCATGTTTCCCTTCAGATGTGTGATTCTTGTTTTGGCCCCTTTCTTGAAGGGCAGAAGCACAGCCTCCCTCCACAGGCTCACTGATATTTGGGTTGTGTCCTTAAAAAAAAAAATTTAATTTTATTGTTAAGATTCCACTGTCTGTAATTTGCTTTAAATGAAAACTTAAAGCTAATACAGGGAACTTTTATATTGTGTTGATTTTGAAGGCTCCTGTGGACAAAACCCCAGTGTTTCCACCATAAGAACCTCAAAATATAACATCAAAAATAAATTATTAAAGTCAAAATGAATAACAGACCACTGTTACATTGCACAGTGGCACCACATCCCTCCCCGATCGGACTTGTCTGACTGGGGTTACCTGAAGAGGAAGGACAGTATATGACATGTTAATAACACATCAATAACAAAACAGCAATAACATTTTATAGTGACAACACCACAGCATAAACAATGAATTTGGAACTGACCTCTTCCACAATGCCCTCTATGCTTAGCAAGCCGTCTACCTCCCTGACAGATAGTGGTGTCTTCTTCGATGGTGGGAAGAGAAGCCTTTCAGCTTCAATTTTGAGGTCCTCTGCAACTTCGATCCCCACAGTGTTGTAAAATACTGTTTTTTTGTTACAAGTATTTGGTAAGGTGGAGCATCACCCTTCAATGTATAATTCTTTATCATGTAGCCACTGCACGTGGCCACTTTCTCAGTGAGGCTCTCAAATAAAGTTATCTTGGCCACACTTGTCCCGTCACTGATAGCCAGTACTTTATTGGTTTTTGTAATGGCAGGCTGGGCCTCTCCTGCCTCTGTAAATCTCCACTGTAAAATTCTCTTTTGCTCTGCCATGCCCAGCACAACGATGTGTAGCGGCGGCAGTTTTTCGTATGGAGTGGCAGCTTTGGTGGTCCTGACCTTGCTCAAAGACATCCTAGGTTAAAAAGAGACAGAGAGAGTTTTTTTTTTTTTTTTTTATAAAGATA
>JAJHUR010055849.1:623-30410 GCA_027495735.1 Lutjanus campechanus
AACTGAATGTTTGTTCACTTGTGCAACCATATAAGCAGTTATAAACAAATATATAACACAATTTACATCTTTACATCATTTTGAGTTATAACACCAGTCACACAATGAACCAGAAGCATTAATAAGACTAAAGAAACACCAGAGACACTCTTGAAAAATACATTTTACAAAATGGCCAGCACTTTAAACCACATGTTGTCAACCATGGCATAGGCTATTTTCCAAATTATGAAATTTAATCTTTTTATTTGATAACTGCATATGTTGTTGCATTTAAAATGGTAGAAAAATAATAATAATCTCAAAATGTGGGACTTGTCCTGAATACATGACTGTGAGTTCTCCTGTGGTGCTTGGAATTCTATATAGTTGATTTAAAAACAAATACTATAATGATGGACTATTATTTATTGCTCAAGCATATAATTTTTTTTCTAAAGATAAATTGTAACCCTTAAGTGTATTTCAAGTGTAATATTTCTGTAAATGCTAGGGACAGGAAAATACATGTTTCCATAGAATAACCGATGTATCATTATATCATTATATCTATCTACATCTTTTTATTATCACCATATCAACTCATGTCTCACCTGCTGTGTGCCTGCATTGAAAAACAGGCATATTTCATGAAACAAAATGTCCTTCCCTGTGTGACCTATTTCATTACTTCAGTTTTCAGTTTCCACTCTGCAAATTAAAGTTGAATTACTGATCAACTTTCTAAACTTTGAGCCTGATCTGCAACGAGGCAATTTACGGAAGTATCCATAAACGGAGCCAAAGCGGATTTGCAGAAAGATACGTGCTTCATTCCACAATGCCAAGCCACCAAATAGGTAAACAAGGGTGTGTGTGTGTGTGTGTGTGTCAGTGTGTGTGCGTGCATGTTGGAAATAACACCTTGGGAATGGTCTGCGGTTCAACATTCCCTCATGAAATATGATTTTATAAATCCTTCCAAAAAATTATAATAACCCAGATAAGCTCGGGGCTTAAGTGATCCGCAGAATCAGTGGTTTGAGAGTTTAACATCAGTACCTCTGGAGGTAATTCTGATGCAAATGTGTGTGAAGACTCATAGATAAATGCCTTTGGCTGGTGAATGAGGTCCAGGTGGGAGTGCGCTTTATATGTTTCACAGAGTGAAAGGAAGAAAAAAAAAAAGATGCCGTGTGCTGGGGAAAAAAAAAAATACAACAAATCCTAAACAAAATGCCGATGGCAGCTGTGCTGACTCGCCTCTTAGTGCATTGTGACGGGCTTTGCTCTATTTCATGTGGGTATCATCCCTGGTCCTCATCCTTCTCTCCCTCCCTTCTTACCTCTCTATCAGCCATTCACTCGCCTCCTCTATCAGTTGGCTTATAAAACAGCCGCTATTCCAGCAGTGATTAGCCCTGCTGCTCCTCATCTTTCACTCAAATGACTTTTTTGACCATTTCCACTGTAGGACGCATGCTACACAGCAGCTATAGAAAGAGGGAGCAGCAGAAGAAGAAGCAACAAGGAGAAAAACACACAAACATGAAGTCAGAGTGTATTAAAGGATTACTTTGACATTCTGAATTTTACTCTGCTAAGACCTAGACATGCTTTCTTCTCTGCCTTAGCTTATTTGTTCGGCTAGCCACAAGCTAATATCTTACTTCATTGTCATCAACACACAGTGCAGTATTATACCCTCTCCTCTGCATCGCAACTTAAAGGAATAGTTCAACATTTTAGGAAAAATGCTCTTTTTGCTGTCTTTCAGAGAGTGAGATGAATATATTAATATTGAGACAGCTGAAATTGGGACATGGTTAGCCTAGCTTAGCATAAAGACTGCTGACAGAGGAAAATAGAGAGCTGAAGTCACACCCCTTCAGGTGGACCAACATGGGACCTTCGGAAGAAATGCGAACTGCACATATGATGTGTGTCAATTTAAAATCTGCCTCTGGTCCTGTTTTAAACAATGTAAAATACTCTGTAAGAAGTAATAAATTGTGTCTGATATGTTTTGGGTTTGTTTTTGCAAAATAAGTTCAAATACCTTGTTAAATTAAATATAAATATAACTTAAATATAACTGGACACCTTACCTTCATTTGGTATTCAGTGATTCATGAATATATAAAAAGTTGTATGAAAAATCAATTGCTTTCTTGCCAGCTAATCACAGTCTCTAGCTACAGATGGAGCCATTTAAATTTCCCGTTCCTCCGGGGTAGAGCCCTGATCAATCCGTGACCGGTCGCTGTCGTCACCTGGCCGAGCTCATGGCTCTAATGAGATCCCCCGCGATGACGTAGAGAAAACGGGGCCGACTCGTCACGCCCATAAATTCATTTTGCAGAAACCAGTTACAATGGTCTGTTTATCCACCAGGAGGAGCAGTGAGTGTGGAAGCTGAAGCGCCAGTTATTACTGTAATCGTAAGCATATTTCACACACGCATATTTAATGATTATCAGGTGACTATATCATAGGTCAGAAATATTATGCTTCAGCTTTTTGTTAATCAAAAGAACGGCCGGAGACTGAGCGATTTACAGTGAGAACAAACAACTGCCCTTGCTCACTGCAGTTTCACAGCAAGAAATGCTCAGATGTGGAGTTTACTGCTTATTTCGCTCCTGACAGGTCTTGTAACACACACACACACACACGCACACGCACACACACACACACACACACAAAAAAAAACACCACATGGACATGCCAACAAGGTTAAAAATATGATTTAATTGGCGGGGATCTTTAAAATCAAAATTTTCAAGACAAAAAGTTTTATTTGTTGTAAAACTGTTGAAGTATCAAACTGTGAAGAAAGATACATAATTAGAAAGACTACACTCAGACGCAGACGTTGAGTATGTGATGTCATGACTTTCTCCATCGAAGAGCTAACATTAGCTGCTAAAGCTACGATGCCTGTGTGTTTTTGTACCAGGATGTTGTCATACAACAACACGTCTTACGGGTTCTGTCTCATCATGTCTCATCTCAGCTGATAAAAGCACCAGGAGCCCCTGATATAACACCGAGCCACAGAGGCAGGCCATGATGCACCCATTAGTTGACGAAATATTAATTTAGCTTTTTAAAATTCAATGTAGAGGCTACATATTTTTACAGTTGGAGAATGTAAAAATTTATTCACAGTGTAAAAAATAGTTAAGACAACTCAAAATATCAATATATTTTTGAGTTTTGAAATAAACTTTAAATAGTTTTGCCATCCTATAAAATTTAGTTAAGATAATTTACATTTCTTCTTTAGATAAACTTGAATATTTGAGTTTTAGAAACTAAAAACATTTTGCTGACCTGTTAAATTCAGTTGAGATAATTTTTGTTTCTTCTTTAGATAAACTTGAATCTTTAAGTTTGTGATAGTAAAAAAAATGTATTTTAAAATGTGCTCACAGTGAGCTGTGAACCTGATTTGTCATTATTTTGGTGCCTGAAAATAAAATGGTTTTACTGTAAAAATATAAAAAATGTAACCATCATTCAAATCAAATCAAATCAAATCAAATTTTATTTATATAGCGCCAATTCACAACAAAGTTGTCTCAAGACACTTTACATATAGAGTAGGTCTAGACCACACTCTATAATCATATTTACATCCGACAATTGAAACAATCACTTTGGCTTAAATGATTTTCCTCTATAATTTTTTAATACAGTTTTTGGGGGGTTCTAAAACTCAAACATTTAAGTTTATCCAAGATGAAAAGTAAATTATCTCAATAAAAGATCAGTAATGGGTCAAACTTTTTCAAAATTTTAAAATTTGAGTTGGGCTCAAAACTCAAAAATCCATTAAAGTTTTCTCTATTTTTCATTTTTACAGTGGAGACATATGATATTTTTTCCTTTATTCATCATTTCATTTTTTGCCAAAGCCATTAGGGGCCACTGGAGAGGGCTCCAGAGCCGCAGGGTGCAGACCCCTGCTCCAATATGATCAGTAACTAGAAACAAATGAAGCAGAGAAACAGTCGGTGAGCTGAAGGTGCACTTTCCTTTGTAAAATCATGTATTAAATTAATTTTACTATGTACTAAAAGACCTGCAGTTCATCATCAATATATGACACAATTATTAAAAGTGAAAATGACCCAGTAGTTACATTTACACAGCATTTAGACATTTATTTGTCCTTTAATGGCCAGCGGAGAACAGAAGCTAATAGGAGCCCATTTCAGCCATGTTCAATGGAACGTAGCTGGAGCACTTAAGAAATGGAGAGCTGGAGTTGAGGTGTCATGGATTCTCACATCTGATCATGGACTCATTTGTGTGTGTGTGTAGTGTTAATTACTTGCACACACACAGACCCTAATGCCTTCCAAATTAACTCCCCAATACCCCCTTCTTTTAAATCTGGGACTCTAATGAATGGTGAAATTGAAAATCCCCATATTGATGTCATCTTTTGCCAATGTGATACAGTGATAATTTTTTCTACCTATTATTAACCGTGCTGTGCCTTTAAAAGTGAAATACCCCCCTGCTGTTTCAGTTTCCCTCAAAGGCCATCACTAGCCATTTTAAGCACATACTAATAATTGCCTTGACAAACCCAGGCCTTGGTATCAATTAGCACCTGAATGGAGGACTGCGGGTGCATTTAATGGGAGCTGTTAGTCCGCCAGCAGATTATAAGTGCTGCATAAAACTCAACACAGTTCCTACAGTAAGTACTTGGCCAACCACCTTTTTTTTTTCACCGATATACCAGACTGAAGCTTTAGTTTCATTTCTGTCCGCTTTTGACCGGCTAATGGAGGAGCTCTCACAGCCTGGCATGAGCCATCATTCAGCCTGAACAGGAAATTAAAATACTAAATAATTACTCTAATGTGCAAGAACAAGAATCAACGTGTGTTATTGTCAGATATAATTTGGGCAAACTTGGGAAAACTTGGCATTTTGAGTTTTAGCATATCTTCTTCTGTGGTCAACGATCGCTGACCACTGAACAGATAGGAGCACGGCTGGTGGTATCAGGGGACCTGATGTAATGAGACAAAACAAAACTGTAACCGACCCTGTAACTGAAATGAAAAAAAAAATACATTTTATCGCCAAAAATGTCCAAAAGGAGAAATAGGTTCCAAAGTACCTGCATGGCATTTTTTATTACCTGTTTTTTAGGACCCTCACAGTGTCTAGGTAAAGGGATAGTTCACCCAAAAATGAAAATTATAAAATTATTTACTCGCCGTCATGCCAATTGAGGGTCAAGTTTATTTTGTTTGCTGGAGTTTCACATGAAAACAGTGCAGAAGAATCTCCCCAAAAATGGAAGTGAATGGTGACCAGTTTTCAAATGTAAAAAACACCTGGAAAAAAAGATAAAATGCCTCCATACTGCTCATCTGGTATAATTCAAGTCTCCTAAAGTCCCAACATACTATTAGCACACTGTCACACCACACACACAGTTCAGACAGTGTGCATGTGCACATGAACATGGCTCCAAGCTAAAGATGAGCAGTATGGGGACATTTTAAGTTTTTATTCAGCTATTTTTTTTTCTGTTTGAAAACTCCCATTATTTGGGAGATTTTGCAACACTGTTTTCCTGTAAAACTCCAGCAGTGTTTTGTGGATCTTCAGTAGATGGCCACATGAGTGGTACACACTTTTTTTCTCGGTAAAATATCGATAAATGTTAATGTCATGTTTTCTCACTTCAACTAGTTAGTTTGTGTCACTTGAAGTTTTATCTGAAGAGCAGCTTCACACCAGTCAACTTCTGTTTTTTTTTTTTCTCAGCTTTCAAACAATTATATCTTTTTACATTTACATGTACATTTGTACCAGCAGATATAATCAGCATTAGAGACTATAGTCAGTCAGGAGAATCACAAAAAAAAACCAAACAGCTAAATATGAGTTTTTATGATATCAATTTCATTGCAGAAAAGGTCAACACAGTCATTACAGTGCCTGTTAAAGAGTTGAAACAGACTTCCATTCCTTATTCTCAGACTTTCATTTTATATTTCCAGACTTTCATGCCATATTATATGACTTTAATTCCATATTCTTTATTGCCATCCATTTAATAACCTTTCAAACTGCTGTAAGAATAATCTAGTTTCATTTGCCTATTGAAGGAAAGTATTGTGAAACAAAATAGCAGAAATTACACTGTTATGAGCCTCAAATTTGCCTCTTTTTCACCAGTAAAGACTGGTTGTAGCTCAATGATCTTTTTTTCACTATTTTATTCCTGTCAAAATTATTTGAAAAAATGGGTTCATTTGTCTATTATATTATACATTATGTATTGCTCTTTTAAGTTTGGCCTTTTTGGGTGTCTAAAATATATTATGCTGCTGAGTTTGTCCATTGCGTAGCTTCCTACAGTGGTGGTCCTGCTGCTTCTCTTCTCTTCTTCTTCAAACTGGGCGTGTGCCGACTGCAACCTACTGTGGTTTACACGTGAACTATGGATAAGTACCTCATCCAACCACACTTCAGATAATCCTCAAGGATGAAACCTTGCATAGAACTAAAGTGTTGTGTACTGGTTTGGATTAAACTGTGACAAATAACTATTTTCAGTTACAGTGGCATCATGTTTTCAATAATCATATACAAAACATGCAATCTGTTGAACAGTTTTTGTGACTGTCCAGAATGAACCCAGCCTCAACACAGGTCTGAAGTATGGAGAAAGATAAATGTGCTGTGTCAGAATGGGTCTGCAGAGGTGCATGTGTACGTAAAAGTTGTAGTTACACAGGAGCCCACAGATGAGCTCAGGGTGTGTACAGATGTACACTTTGCCATGCTCTCCTTCTTGTAACGGACACAGATAT
This sequence comes from Lutjanus campechanus, assembly GCA_027495735.1. NCBI lineage: Eukaryota > Metazoa > Chordata > Actinopteri > Lutjaniformes > Lutjanidae > Lutjanus > Lutjanus campechanus. The sequence goes on from JAJHUR010055849.1 coordinate 7,454, forward strand.
TAGCAGGGGAGCACATACATGAGAAGACTCGGAGCAGCGGTGGCATCTCTTCCCAGCCTTCATGTGAGCGCTCCGGAGGGAACGTGTCCCAGCCTAAGGGATGAGGAATGGCCTTAATGAAGTCGGACAAGCCGGAATACATGCATAAGAAAGATTTTAAATATTGATATGATGTCACTATGCAGCTGCATACATGGGTTACAGTGGATCAGTTAGCTCTTGATGGCCCTCGTCTAATAGAGCAGCACAAGGGGGATGATTAGGCTCATCAGAGGCGATTGTGTATTCTGTGGGAGGTGCAAACACAACGCACACACCATTTGAATCAAAGGGGCCTCCTGTCTTCATGGACTGCTGTACTATCAATTTATTTTCACACTGTAAATTATTCACAGGCACATGTAATTAACAGCTAGTGAATTTATATCATACAAAGTATTAATGGGCTTTTATTAAAGGGCTTCATCAAGGTACAGCAAGCCTTTCAGCGGCCTGGAATAGATGGTGCCATAATTGTTCAAAGAAGAAAAAGTGTGTGGTGGCGTGAATGTGATCAATTTGAAGAAGTGTTCCTTTTACGAGGCCAGAGCTGTTAGCACAGGATGCTCAATTAGTACAACAAAATCAAACAAGCCACAAAACAAACTACAAAAATGGGCCAAAATCTGATGCATGAAAGGCATCACAAGTCCCACAACAGGCCAGCAGAGGAGATGAAGTAGATCAGAGATTGTGGGGCAAGTAAGGAGAGGCAGGAGGGTTGAAAAGGGGGTTATGTTCAACATTACATAAACATGAGGGACACACAAGTTTCCATGCCGTGCCGGGAGTCGCGCAGCGTTTACTTTGAGCCCTCGCACTTAAAACAAATCTTGAGGTCAAACTTCAGGCCCGTCAGGCGCGGGTCAGTGTTAAATTATTCAGCCAGCCGGGGACTGCCGAGATGGACCAGATCAAGCAAGTCGAGTGATGCCAGTAACACGCCAGAGACCCAGCGGTATCCACTCCAAAAGACTGTAAACACCATCCATTTTCAAGCCACAGACACTTGTTTATTTAAATATCAGCGACCAGCACAGATGTAGTGAAAAACAGAAAATAACATGTTTCTCACACTGCATCTCGACATGAGGGTGAAGGAAAGTGAAATGCCCAGAGCCTGGGCTGAACTTTGATCTCACTGATCAGTTAGTCACTTTGAATTTGTTGGTGTTTTCTCTGTTTCTATGCGGTTTTGTGTGTCGGGATTCTTTGGGAAATCATGGTGTTGCATGAGATGTAAACAGCTCAGTTGTCCTCTGATCCAGGACCATCATACTGCTTGTCTTGGTCCTGCGTGGCCATCTCCCAGAATCCATCACTCAATCTATTATAAAACAGATTACAGGAAATATGTGAGAAAGAAGAACTCACCAGATGGCAGGCAATCCTCTCATTGACTTGTAATGTGGAAAATCATTGTAAGGTGGGGTAAGTAAGTAAGTAAGAAGTAATGAGATAGACTAACTATAGTGCATGGTCTAAAGTGCATGGCCCAATTGCATTCAGTGCACGTCCAGCACCACTTTGCTATTTAAGCGGCACATAATTTGGGCTCAAAGTAAGGCATAAAGGGGTTGTATTTAGTCTCTTAATTAGTCATAGGAGTGTGTTGGGTCTAACATGAATCCTCTCTCATTACCTTTAAAAGCCAGGTGCGCCTCTCTTTGGCGCATCAATATTTAAAGGGCGGATTAAGCAAGTTGGAAAAGCGGACAGGGATGCTGAAATGACCCACTTCTAGTGATGCAGGCACTGCGGTTAATCTGCGGATTGAGTCATAAAAATTAACATTCTAATTAAAAGCGGATGGGTTGCGGGTGGGAGAAATAGGGTGAAGCGCCTTAAAATGACTGAAATAAAACTCTACCCATGAAAGAAATTGTTAAAGAAAATTAGAAAATCACCTGGAAAGCTTGTGCTGCTTGACATCATTTTAAATATGATTGAATGATTAGAGAGGCTGTTTTCAGTCATTTTAAACATTTTCATGTGTGCAGTAATGTCACTGCTCTAATATTGTTAATATATAGCAGCAAAACTAAAAACTGTAGCTGTAAACAGACAGGACAGAAGAGACTCTCTAAAAGGAAATCATTTTTTAGACAACTGTGAAAGTAAAGAAAGTCAGGATTTATACACTGTTTTACTCCGCTATAAAGAACACAGACTAATTAACATTAGATCCTAACCGATCCTGTTGGAATCAATGAAGTTATACCTGCTGTGCCTCATGCGTAAATGCAGTTACTCTCTCAATGGGCAGTTGATTTTTCATGACTGCAGTGCTCTAGAAGAAAAGTTTATTTGTATTGTGAACTCGCCTGTAGTTGCATCTCATTAACTGAATGATGCATTCTTTAAAAAGCAGGAAAATACGGCACCATTGTCTTTAGACCAGGTTTCTGTTGGTCAGTGACTAATAACCAACATGCCCATGGGCGCACAGATGGGTGCAAGCTACTTAGAAAATGTGGGTGCTGGGTGTGAAAATGACAAATGCGTTGGTCAGAAAATAGAATTGACAGCTGTGCTGCGCTGTTTGCAGCTTTGCATTGGGTGTAAGATATGGACCCTCAGAGTCTACAGCCCCAATAGAAGCTCTGTGAGGCTGTACTGAGGCACAGTGATGCAGCAACTGTTTACCATGTCCATCAACTTAGTCTGGCCATCCAACAGATGTTAAGACTTTTCAGTCAAATTCACAAATATCAATCTCATGGTGGTGCTGGAGGAAATGTCAAAGCACAGCCAAATCTTAAGGATTCATCCTCTGAGGATCATCAATGTCAGTTCCAAATTTCACAGCAATCCAACCAAAAGTATTTGAGATAGTTTGGTGGAACATGGTGGAACGAAGGACAGTCATTTCTATGTTGCTGCCAACAGCCCTATAATGACCATATTCTCATCCATCACTATGGTTTAACATGATTTACTCTGACCATGAAAAGACTTTTTCATTAGAAAGATCAAACATGGACCCATTCACAGAGTTGGAGTGTAGTGGCTGGAAGCTTTATTACGTAAAAATTTGAATGCAGGCCTTTTACCTGTAATGAAGTATTTTTACAGCAAGGTATTGGTACTTTTTCTGAAAACTTTTTTTCATGCCTTTACCCTATGAAGTAAAGTTATTCACAGACAGAAGTAGAATGAGGATTAAGAATGCTTGTTCCAAGAACTTAAGAAATTGACTTGGTTTTAGTCCTAATTGAAAATGCTAAAAGAACATCAAACAATGACTTTAGAAATCTACTTTGAATGTTTAAATTAATGGCAAAATAAAAATGATTATCCACAGAATTAAAATGTTTCATTTTTCTGTTTGTCTTGACAGAATTAGTATACAGTTTGGACTAGGACTAGCCATTTAATGTAATTATACTTAATGTACAATGCACTAAGACCTGTTTTATTGGTCGGATAACCTGGATGTTTTTGTATCTCAGTATAATCTTTAGTATCTGTAGATTATTTTCCTTATTTTCATGAATACAAATAGATTTCTCTGTCCGTTGTTTTACCAGGCTAAGCCCAGTCATCCACACACAGCTCATTTAAATGAAGAATCTCAAAGCAAATCTCTGTTTTTAGCCCATTCCTTTTTCCCTTTGAGAAATTAACCATTCTATTCACTGCATAAATTTTCAGGTTTTGCCTGTGCGACACTCGGGGGTGTTGAATTTTTTATAGCAAAAAACGGTCTAATAATTGTCGAACAGATGTAAGTGTTGGAGAGTGGGCTCCGTCGGAGCTCATAAAATGGAATTAGCATGTTAACCCTGGCTATGCCTGGGAATGGAGAGGGAGGGGCCACAGCAGAGTGAAGGAGGGAGATGTACTGATGGAAATGGACTCCTTGGTTGGGATTAATAAGAGGGACTGGTGCGCTGGGCAGCTGAGGAGGGGAGCAGCCATGGGAGACAGGAATTGGAATGGGATCTACGTGATATCCCATAAGCACTGAACATACATGAGCTCTGTATGTATGATAATATTCATCCTTTTTTCCATGCATGTAATGATCTCAGCCTTCCCTGTCACCCATGAGTCTCATGACTAAAGTTTGGAGAATGGAAAGCTTTAGATTAAATATGAGACAGTACTGCCAGTAAATCTCAAGAAAAGAAACTGCAACATGTCATGGTGGATCTAGTCTCCACTCACAGATCTGAAGACCTAATCCAGAAACATCAGGCTACGTTTCATTGGCTCTCCCTGAACCTGGAAATTTTTGTAAAATTTTGTAAAATGCATTATTTTGAGAAGAAAATATGAGTTGATCAGCTGGTAGGAAATCTTAAAGACTATCTTAAGTCTTTCCCTGCTATTGATGAGATATTCCATCAATTGCTGTTTTCACTGCCTGGCAGTGGGTGACACTGTGACTTATCACCTGACAAAAATTTGTAACTTGAAAAACAGAACCGCTGGAATTGGACAGCAGAAGAAGAAGATGTTCTGTGGCATGAAAACATGTCTTCAGCTGCAGATCCGCAGGTCAGAGAGCACAGTAACCTGGGAACAGAACGAGGCTGCTCGCGCTGCGTCCCCAAAATTCACGGGCTGCTCACACTGCAGCTCGCGGACCGTGTTTTGGGCAGGAGACGCACATGTAATGTTTTGCTGAGTGTTGTGTGGAGTGGACCAGGCAGAGCTGAGGCACAGAGAGACGACAGAGATTGAGTGAATTTTTTCATCCTGTTAAGCTAACACAAGCACAAGCCTCTCGTCCATGACTAGATGCACACTTCCTTCTGCGCAGGGTTATGGTTAATAGAAAGTAAGTAGAAAGAAAATATTTCCAAATGAAACTGCTCACAACGCTCACGTGGGCAGTGACAGTGTTTACCTGGAGGGGCGTGATTGGGAGGAACGGCCTCCCCAATCTGAACCCGAGTGGTGCTCTGTTATTGGACTTCTGTGCTAGTCATGGTTTGTCCATAACGAACACCACGTTAAAGCATAAGGGTGTCCATCAGTGCACGTGGCACGAGGACACCCAAGGCCGGAGGTCAATGATCGACTTCGTGGTTGTGTCATCTGATCTTCGGCCATATGTCTTGGACACTCGGGTGAAGAGAGGGGCTGAGCTGTCAACTGATCACCACCTGGTGGTGAGTTGGATCCGCTGGAGGAAGCAGGGGCTGGGGACCCAGAGGTTGATTCATCCATCACTCAGGCTGAAGTCACAGAGGTAGTTCGGAAGCTCCTCAGTGGCAAGGCCCCAGGGGTGGATGAGATCTGCCCTTAGTACCTCAAGTCACTGGATGTTGCAGGGCTGACTTGGTTGACACGCCTCTGCAGCATCGTGTGGCAGTTGGGGATAGTGCCTCTGGACTGGCAGACCGGGATGGTGGTCCCTCTATTTAAGAAGGGGGACCAGAGGGTGTGCTCCAACTATAGGGGATCACACTCCTCAGCCTCCCTGGTAAAGTCTATTCCAGGGTACTGGAGAGGAGAGTTCGGCCGATAGTCGAACCTCGGATTCAGGAAGAACGATGTGGTTTTCGTCCTGGTCGTGGAACACTGGACCAGCTCTATACCCTCCGCAGGGTGCTTGAGGGTTCATGGGAGTTTGCCCAACCAGTTCAGATGTGCTTTGTGGACTTGGAGAAGGCATTCGACCGTTTCCCTCGTGACATTCTGTGGGAGTTGCTTCGGGAGTATGGAGTCCGGGGTCCTCTACTAAGGGTACGGTCTCTGTATGACCAGAGCAGGAGCTTGGTTCACATTGCCGGCGGTAAGTCAGACCTGTTCCCAGTGCATGTTGGACTCCAGCAGGGCTGCCCTTTGTCACTGGTTCTGCTCATTATTTTTATGGACAGAATTTCTAGGCGCAGCCAGGGGCCGGAGGGAGTCCGGTTTGGGGACCACAGGATCTCATCTCTGCTTTTTGCGGATGATGTTGTCCTGTTGGCTCCTTCGAACCAGGACCTTCAGCATGTGCTGGGGCGGTTTGCAGCTGAGTGCGAAGCAGCTGGGATGAGAATTAGCACCTCCAAGTCCGAGGCCCTGGTTCTCGACCGGAAAACGGTGGCTTGCTCCCTCCGGGTTGGAGGAGAGCTCCTGCCTCAAGTAGAGGAATTCAAGTATCTTGGGATCTTGTTCACGAGTGAGGGAAGGATGGAGCGTGAGATTGACAGGCGGATCGGTGCAGCGGCAGCAGTAATGCGGTTGTTGTACCGGTCTGTCATGGTGAAGAAGGAGCTGAGCCGAAAGGTGAAGCTCTCAATTTACCGGTCAATCTACATTCCTACCCTCACCTATGGTCATGAACTTTGGGTCATGACGAGATCTCGGATACAAGCGGCCAAAATGAGTTTCCTCCGCAGGGTGGCGGGCGCTCCCTTAGAGATAGGGTGAGGAGCTCTGTCACCCAGAGTAGAGCCGCTGCTCCTCCACATCAAGAGGAGCCAGCTGAGGTGGCTCGGGCATCTATATCGGATGCCTCCCGGACGCCTTTCTGGGAGGGTATTTCGGGCATGTCCCACCGGGAGGAGGCCCCGGGGAAGACCCAGGACACGCTGGAGGGACTATGTCGCTCGGCTGGCCTGGGAACGCCTCAGGATTCCCCCGGAAGAGCTGGAGGAAGTGTCTGGGGAGAGGGAAGTCTGGGTATCCCTGCTTAGACTGCTGCCCCCGCGACCCAGTCCCAGATAAGCGGAAGAAGATGGATAGATGGATGGACTGCTCACAACAAGGTGTGTGAATTATCATGAGTAACATGATTTATGGAAAGAGACACTGATGTTGACTTTTTCAAATGTTCCTTTTTTTTTTTTTTTTTTTGCTGAGTGCCTGAAAAATGCAGTTCGAGTTTATGTACTCATTCTTACTCTTTATCTCTTTATTAAAGACATGTAAAAGTGGTATGTAAATTCAAATATTTTACTGCATTTAGGTTGAGTTTTTAGGTACCTGTACTTTATTTATGTATTTATTTTTCTGACAGCTTTTTACTTTTACTTCCAACATCTGAACACAAATATCTGTACATTCTAGTCTTCACAGTTTCAAAAGTTTGTTACTTTAGTTATACATTGCATTGCATTGTATTTGAGGGGGATTGGCTTATTGGTTTATTGAATTATTGGTTATTTTTATTGATTATTTTTTATTTTATTATTGATTTTTATTTTTTTATTTTTTTTGCATCATTTCACGCCTTCAACATCAAGACTGATTTCAACCTAAATGGATGGGGCAATAACACGACAGACATGATGAAAATGATGTAAAACAAATAAGACAAAAACAACTTAAAAGACATAACAAGATATGACAGGACAGAGACGACATATTAAGAATTAAGAAGACAAAAATGATAACTTGACAAAAATGATGTAAAAGAAGTATCACAACAAAAAACTAAACGTAAAAATAACATATAAGACGTAACAAGATTTTAAAAAATGGCGCAAAAAGATGTAAATGAAAAAAATGTAAAAAGACAATAATGACTTTAAAGATGTGACAAGACAGGACAGACAGAGAAAGACTTTACTGTGCAGAAAAGCTGAGGTTCAGTCAGCAGAAATGTCGTTCACAGGGTGACTTTTTACTTTTATACTTGTAGTACATTTCAGAGTGTGTACTTCTTCACTTTTACTGCAGCAAAGAAGTTGAATGAATACTTCTACTTTTACCAGAGTCTTACACAAATAACTTTACTTCTACTTGAGTAAAGAAAGTGTGTACTCTTGACACCTCTGAAGACAGGAGCTATTTTCAGTTATTAAACTTTCTTAGATTGCGTGTTGTTTTTATTCTTTTTCAACTTGTTGTATTTGCACAAACCAACATGAAGACCACAGCATCCAGTTGGAAAGTGAGTTAAACTGAACGCATTCCAAGAATTTGATTTGCAGACATTGCACTAGTTTCCACAGAAAGTAAGAAAGTGTGTGACTGATGCTTTACCCTCAACACAATTTCAGACACAGTGGTTTGACACTCATAAAAATTATTCTCCAGTAGCTAAATCCAAGAATTCAGATTTACACATGTATGAAAAATACATTGTGTTTTAATCAAGTTTAATTCTGTATCTAGGTAACAAATCAGTAAATGACACATGCTAAACAGCAGCTGTCCACTCCTCTGTCTGCATACAGAGATGACGTGTTGAAGGCAGAGTTTCAGTGGGGCACTGGTAGCCCTGCCTCATTAACATATTCCACCGTGTGAAAAATGTGTGAAATAATGTGAAAGAAAATGTAAAGGCAGTCTAATACCCCACCTAATGCAGTTGCCGGGCCTTAATTGATGAATCTACTTTGTCATGTCCACACGGGGAGACTGGCGGAGGAGCCGCCATGACAGATATCTTTAATAAAGTTGCTCTTCACGTGTCAGGATATATGATCATAATTGCCTGCCCGGGAATCATTTTCAAATCAGTATCTCCTGTGTAAGACAGGGGGAAGTGAAGATCTCCAGTGTGCAGCTGGACAAGGAGGGATGGCTGGATCACACATTTAAGCTGTAATCAATTTAATTCTAAATTAGACATGATGGAGCCCTAATTACAGCGAACAGAAATAGAGATAATCAAATAGTTACTTATTAGCCGTGCTAAGCTTGGGATAAGTATACATTTATAGAAACCTTTGCACATTTTCAAATGTAATTAAATTACAGTCCCACTGGTGCTTTACCATCTGCACCAGTGGATGACACACCTCGTGGCTTGTGGGAATCTATATGTGGGGATAATGATAGTGGTGAGGAAGGGGATGATGAATATCTGCCCAAGGCCTAATGGGGGCTTTATTCAGATGAGGGCCAGGGAGCCGGACAGCCACCTTGCACCTCCACCCCCCCCTGGAAAGTATAATTCCCTGAATCTCTTCGACCCCCCCTGCACCCCGCTTCCACACATACCACCTACCTCCTCAACTTGACAGGCTGGAGGGATGACCCTGAGAATCACATTATGTATATTTCTTTAGCGGTCGCCACGCATTTGCATGTAGAAGACAGTTAAAATAAGGCCATAAATCAGCGGGCAAACATATAAATGGATTTGTGGTGAGATTGAAACCCCCGGCGAGTCTCCTGAGCAAATATTTCAAGCCTTCCTCGTCACCGGGCTCGGAGATATCGGCTGTCATTAACTAGCCCGGGCCTCTCTGACCACTCGGCTTGTATATTCGCTTCATTACACGACTGGGGGGATGACTGCACGACTGGCTGCCCCCAATAAATCTACCTGCACATTCTGATACGTGTTTTGTCATCAGGGGAGAAGCATTTAAAACTGAGGCTTTATCTTATTTCTTTAATAGGTTGTTTGCCTAATGCAAAGGAAGGGTTGGCCGAGACAGGGTTTCAAGTGATCAGCACTGGACTCTGTGAACACCCAAGCACCAGCTGATTACTGCCTGATGTGATGTAATACAGTAGGAGATGTAGAAGGCAGTTTAATGCATGTTTACACTTACAGGCTGAATCCAAATATGAGTGTGGAGGACGTCCCTGCAGTCACAGTCCTGCAGACTTCACATGAAGACGACCAACTGTCTAAATCCACAATTCAGTGAAGTCAAGCATGTTCTGCTGACTGTGTGGACTTCCACAAAGTCTGCTCTGGGGCAAAGACTTTGTTCAGAACATTACCCATAATTCATAGTGTAGCACCTGTAAAAACATTATTCAACAATTCATTCAGATGCTGTTAACAGTCAGTTCTTTTGTTCAACTATGTATGATTGCACTCACCAGCAGGGGGCAGGGTACAACTAAGTTTCAAAGAAAGTTGAAATGTAGTTTAAAACTTAAGTTCAGGAAGTAGACCACACCATCCTCAGCGGAACACTATCACCCGCTTCACTAATTAAAAATGCCTGTATCTCCCGCAAATCCAATCACCTTCCTCCTGCTAGTCAGACACCTTCTCATTCCAGTCACCTGTGCACACCTATTTAAGCACATCCTACCCTCTCCAGTCCGTCAGTTCTCACAAAAAGTTGCTAAGGTTAGATGGAACACTCAGAAAAGAGTGTGGTTTTGTCCACTAAAACTGAAAGTCTTGTATTGAAAATACAACTGGAAAAAAAACATAAATTGCCTCTATACTGCTCGTCTGGTGTAATCCAAGCCTCCTACAGTCCCACCACACACACACAATTCAGACAGTGTTCATGTGTATGTGATCGTGGCTCAAAGCTAAGCATCTACAGTGAAGATTCAGGCTAAAAACATGGTGCAAATAACATCTTCAACTGGGCATGTTGGGGCTTTAGAGACTTTGATTACACCAGATGAGCAGTATGGAGACACTTTATGTTTTTATTCTTTGTTGTTTACACTTCACTCTTTATGTTGTTATTTTACATTTGAAAAGTGGTCACCATTCACTTCTATTGTTTGGGAGATTCTCCATAGATGATGACTAAATTTTTTCATTTTTGGATGAAGTATCCCTTTAAACTTAAAAGAAAATGACAAAACATGCTTTGTGTCTTATATATTAAATGAATTGATTGTTAGCATATTTAACTATTGGTTAAAAAAACCTCATTTGGAGAGGTGAGTGTGACCTCTGAGCGGAACAGAGAGGAAACTGGGAGTAATTCAGACTGAAGATTAGGAGAAACAGAAAACCCTTTGACTGAACGCTGCCTCTGATAATGCATTAAACATCAACGCTTAAAAGTAACTAATACTCTGACTAGTTTTTGAGACGAGTACTTTGTACTTTTACGTAAGTATTTTTCTAACACCAGTACTTTTACTTGTAATTGAGTAATATTTTAGAAATGTAACAGTACTTTTACTTGAGTACAGATTTTCAGTACTCTTTCCACCACTGACTGTATGCTATATTTAGCAGAAAATACCATGATTGGTATTTTTTGCAGTACAGTATTTGCTCCAGCACCCAATGATTGCAGGAAAGTGATAATTTAATTAATATTGTAGACTATTAGATTGGGGTTTGGTAGAACCGCTGCTGGATTTTCATCTTAAAAACTGGACAAAAATATTCTAATTTGAACACTGTTTAAAACTAAGATTTATTTTGCATGAGAATTCATTGTGTATCAGCTCCTGTCTGAGCAGCTGCAGTGAGAAACCTTCAAACACCCGTGTCGGTCGAACTCTTGTAGGAGCATTAATGGGGCTTGTTGTTCTCCCAATCACACAGATGCCTCTTTGTCATCGCGCAGCCGTCCAACATGTCGCAGTGGTCCAGCACAGACTACTCAAGTCATCGCAGAGCATCAACCAGCGAGGCCCAGATGTTCTCCAGCAGCTGACTGAGGGAAAAGCATGGCATGTCCAGTCAAAGAGGCAGCATCCTCCATGTTGGCCAACACCTGCCTTTACAGCTGCTCCGCCTCGGGTTCCATCTCACTGCATCCACACTGCTCTGGCAGTGGAGGAAAACATCTTGATAGCAGAAGATGGAAGCCAACCTCCACCAGTGATGTTGTCAGGCTCACATATGGCTCAGGCAGGAGACGAGGAGAAGACGGAGAACGTGGTGGAGCTGCTGTTGGAGCCTGATGGCAGTTATGGAGGTGGCTGCTATTGACGAATGGATAGATGTGGTACGCTTGGCGAGGACTCGTCCAACTGTTGGTGGTTTCTAAATATGGTAGATCTGCCTTTGGAAGTGGAAGAGGGTGACTGCACAGTCATTTACTGGCTACTCACTTCTCTTCTCTGTTTGATTTCACAATTGCTTTTGTTTGTGTGAGCTAATTCGTTTGCTTTCCATGCTGATGTGCAGTCTAGTGGCAAACAGTGGATCTAAAACCTACCATATAAACTTTATGGTCACTGACTCAAGGAGATACACTGGTCAAATGGAGGGTGTAAATGGTCTTAACTGCATGGATAACAACATTCTCTGCTGACAACTGCCCAATGTGGGAGAAACAAGCGCCTCCAATAGCGCCAATTAGCACGCTGCAAAGTCCCAGATTTTGGGCTGTATTTTGAAGGGGATTCTGTCTAACAGTTTAGGCAATGTGCAAATGCCTGGGTAGTGCCTGATAGATGTCATCAAGCTCAAGTAATCCACTTTTACACACACTTTTAGGCGTGTGCAGTACACCATAAAAAATATATATCAAGTCACCAGGATTCTCTGAAAGAGTGTGCTGGTTTTAGGAGTCAGTTTTTAACAGTTTTTATAACACAGCCACTCTTGAGAATGAGGACAAATCATGTCCCACCAAAAAATCTGTAAAAAGTATTAATACCAACACTAAATTTGGTGTAAATTTATTCTTTAAGAACATATATAAGAAATATATGTAATTTATGAAATGGTTTGCTTAAAAACAGGGATAGTTCACCCAAGAATCAAAATTCAGTCATTATCTCTTCACCCTCATGCCGATTGAAGGTCAGGTTTAGTTTTTCAGTCCACAAAACACTGCTGGAGTTTCACAGGAAAACACTGTTGCAGAATCTCCCAAACAATGGAAGTGAATGGTGAGTTGCTTTTTAAATTTTATTTTCCTTGTTTGGTGTCACTAAGTTTTGTGGTTACTATCAGATTGTTTCTTGTTGTCTTTTGCTTTTTACAATATGAAGACAACATGAATTAACAACACAGTTATAAGGCGGTCATGTGTGTCTTAAAAAAAAAGACAGTGTCAGCCATCAAAACATGTACATTACACCATTTGAATGTTGTTTGATTGTTCAGGTGTACTTAATAAAGTGTCCAGTGAGACTTGATACACACTCACCAACAATGCTAGTTGTGAAAAACCTCCAAAACTGTCCTGAATGCATCAAAAACAACAGAAAGATTTCCTCCCTCATTCTACTCGCACAGCTCAGTGAGGCTGCTTCTCTTAACTCATGACTTCCTATTTACTGTTTGTGTGACAGTTTCTCAGATGAGCAAAATAAATGAAAACACATTACATTTTAATTAATATCAAAACGAAGGGAGTCGACACCTAATCGCCATGTAAACACAGAGATGGCGCTGGCAGCTCTTTTCATTATTTATGGGAGTGGACACATCCTCGTCACATTACATTAGAGAGCAGGAAGAGGGCCGTGTCTAGGTCAGCAGGAAGATCCTGCAGCATATGACACACCAACCACACAAACACAGCTGACTGCCTGCTGCTGCTGCTGTACTGGCATCCTGACGGACTTTAACATGTCTCACAGCAACAACTTCATACATGCCAGTGTGGCTTTGGAAGGCTTTTAGCTACCAGAGTGGATGTCAGTGTTAAGGTATCACATGTGACATAGAGCCAAAAAAGAGGCAGCACAAACACACACACAGCAGATAAAGGCAACAAGTGCAGATAACAGAGAACAGATTTGGCAGCACAAACTATGAAGGATCTGTGCACTAGAGTTTCACATGTTTGAATGTTGAGTGAGTGAGGAATAGGTATGGCCATCTTTGCTGACATCAAGCCAGATCTTCCAGATCATCAGTCGGCTGTCTCCACCAATACCCAGCCAGATTTTCAGTTGTCTTTCTCTGCTGTTCAGGCGTCTGCCTTCCCTGACACTTGTGCACTGGCCACCATCAAAGATACTCCTGTGCTCCTGTCCCCAGCCTCCTGCTCTGGACTGGGTCACTGATGTCCAGAGCAGTCCAGAATACGCAGCTGGCCACTGGGCCATCCTATAGAGTGATGCTGTACACACCGCTGACCCCCAGGTTGTTCTCTAGAGCAGTCCTGTCTATGCCGTTGTTCTCCAGAGTGTCCTCCAGAGTGGTCCTGTATATGCCACCATACTCCAGAGTGGTCCCCTCAATGGCACTGTCCTCCAGAGTGATCTAGTCTATGTCAACATCGTTCAGAGTGTCCTCCAGGGTGGTACCGTCTTTAGAGACAGTACGCAATGTATCATACTTTGAAAACCATATCCACCAGAGGGAAAAAGGTCGGCACTACAATATGACACAAAGTGCCTAAACGCTAACAAAGTGACTGTAGCTCACTAAAAACATTAGATGTAAGCATGTCACTGGATTATTTCAGCATCTTGTGTCTACCAGAGAAGAAAGGTTAAACTGACAAGCTCAATATTTCCAGTCAATCTCAGTATCCCTTCTCCTTACCTTGCTTTTCTGTGAGAAATTAATGGCCAGAGATGAAATACTTTAATATGAACAACTATTGGCTCTCATCAAGGTAAGATCATCATTTAACCTAACAAAGATCACAACCAGGCCTGTTATAGCCAAGCAAAAAGCAGTACAAAATTAGTCATGAGGTTTGTGATGAGTGCACGAGCGCCGACTTGTGTTGAACATGTGGGGGTCAAAAAATATTGACCTATATTATGTTATGGTGTGATGTGTTGAAGGTCGGGATTAATATTTTCCCCAAAATTACACATTTTCTATCCTGGGAACACAGGATTCCAAACCTGATCAATTTAGTAATTTATCTGGTGGTATTAATAATTATTATTGAGGCAGAAGAACACCATTTCAACATTAATCAACATTATAATGAACATAATATAAACTGTGGATACTGTGTGCAGCTTGATCTTTGCTGAGGCTGCATATGAGGATGAAATGCTAAGTTCAGCCTGTGATCTGTCGCTGTCTGACTGAACAGGCTCATGGGGGTGAGATTTTACAATTCTTCACATTTTAGACAAACAATATTTGTTAAATCAAGTCATTTGGTGTTTTCAGTGTCATGACATTGAGCTGAAACAGATTCCACATTCTGTTTGCATTCAGAGGCTGCTGCTGAGCGCAGCAGAGAGCTCACACCGTGCGCGCTTCAATGTTCAACATAGATGGCTTAATAAAGTTAATGATCACTCAAAGTTAAAATGCAAAACTCTAAAAAAGCTCTCACTCACTTGGTGTGAGGCTTTGGATGCATTCTGGCAGATTTTGGCAGATTTCTTCAGGGAGGGGCGCTTTTTGCCACAGCCAGCTGCTGAAGGTAAATCCATCACATGCTGCAGTATTTCATACAGATTTGTTGTGGATAAAGTATGAATCCAGTGTTCTTGAAGCTTTGAGCTTTCACCTGGAATTTTGTGCGAGATACGAAATGTTGCAGCAAACCTCAGTCCAGCGCATTTTCTCCTTCCAGCGTATTTGCATCTCCATTGTTTAATATTCTGAAGTATTTCCACACAAGGCTGGTGTTTAATTCATGTTGTGTCTCTAATTCAGATGGTAGAGACACAAGTTACTGTATTAAGTGTATTAATGGCCAGAGATGCTTGAATTCATGGCTCTTTGTGCTTGATAACAAATTAATTAAAGTGCTTGGTGTGCTTGTCCGGTAACACATAAGAGCAACAAAACACACACTACCCTGCATGAAAATGAATTCTTAAGAATAATATAGCACAGGCTATGACTTTAATTTTTTTCCTGCTTTGTCTCAAGATTGGGGGAGGGTGGGGGGGGGCATAAAACCCCATGCCCCCCCGTAGATGGCACCTATGGGTGAGTGTCCATGCATTTGCAGACAGTACATGTGCATGTGTGTTTGAAAGCATAAAAATGATATTTTCCTTTCAAATCTCTGAAATACATTTGATTTCTTCAGTAACAAAAGCCCAGAATGAGCAGAGAGTGAGTGATGTTCTGTGTGTGAGAGAAATAAATGTGATATCAGGTGATGTGCTGTCTTGTATAAATCTCAGACTAATGCAGAGGTGTGAGGTACCGCAGCTCAAAGAGGCAAACATGCATCCAAACACTGTCTTGTTTGTGGGTGTGTGCTGATGGAAGGGGGTAGGGGGGGTTCAAATATCACTGTCAATTATCATTATCATACAGATCCGACACTTGACTGTACACAGCACAATACAGACACATTTGGTCGGGTATATTTAATTGTCCCGCATTGAAATGTGTTTTCTCTCCTCGCCGGCGGAAGCAGGAAGAGTTAATTGTGCACATAAGCACTGTCCGAGGCATGCAAATTGAGACGGTTGCAAATGGAATTTCTACAATATCAAGCCTTGTTAGCGCGGGAGTAGCAAAGCACTAAGGACAATCAAGACACCTTGTCACTTGCTTTTTTTTTTTATCTGCTACCTTCTTGTGAAGAGAAAGCACTTTGAATCTGCGAGTTTTTTCTCCTGCATTTACATAACAAAGCCCCCAAGAATAAGGTAGAGATGTGATGAAGCAGCCTCCACTACTGCTTCTGAACACCCATCAACATGCCTCAGACACACATACTTACAAACACAGATGGAGGTGTGTGTGTGCGCGCAAACACACGTATGTATTCTCTCTTTTTTTATCTCAATAAAAGTATCTGACAACCAAAACCCCAAAGATCTCCGATGCATGGCTTCACACGGCGGCTACGCAGTCAGCAAAATAAATTGAAAGCATTAAGAGAAAGTCAAAAAAAGTGAGAGACTGAGAGAAACAGAAAGAGGGGAGAAAAAAAACAGAGAAACAAAATAACCTCTCTGCACCAACTACAATCCCCCCACTGCCACCTACATATTACCTCCCCTTTCTCCTCCCCTCCCCCACCCCACCCTCAGCCCAGCGCAGCTCCCCACTTGGAAAGAAACAGGACGAAATGACATTATGCATATGAAAATGTCCAGAAAGATGTTTGATTTATGTATGCATTAGATGCAAATTCTATTACGGGACACAAGGCGGGCTGTGAGATTTCCCACTGAACACTTGGCTGCCCTGATCAAACCCCATCTCATTAATTCAGACAAGGGGGAGAAAGATAGAGGGAGTGAAAGAGGAAGAATTGGAAGAAATTTACAACCCAGACATAGATTTCTCAAAAAACCAAGAGAGAGGGGTGATGGTGGAGGGGCCAAATTACATTCTTCCCTCTGAGGCTGAAGCCGACTGTTGTAGAGGAGGATTTTCTGACCAAGAGCCTGTCCAGTCGACAACAGAGACACTTGGATGGGATAGAGGGTGGGCAGCACAAAACATCACTTATTGTGTTTGCTCAGCAATTTGGAAGATAAGTTCAGATATTTTCAAGAATAGTCAAACATTGTGGGGAATATACCTATTTTTGAAAAGTTTAAAGTCCCACTTTCTAGTTCAACTTTGAGCTACTGTACTAGCTGCAGCTGTAATCACAGTAGCGAGGGATCATTAGAGACATTAAGGGTGTGCTCACTGTTGGTTTTACCTTTAAATAAACCACCAGTTTGTTTACAACCTGTTTGGCAGTGCTTGTGGCTCCATTCAGCAATAAACTCAGTGATTACAGTGTTATCATAAATGACAGCAACCAATGGTCAAAGCTACAAAATTAAACCCAAGTTGTAACAAACCTCACTGGTCTTAGAATCTTAGAATCATGAGCAGAATCAAGAGAATAAAGCTAGTGAGGGAGTTACATGTTGTTGCAGCCGTTAAGAGAAATGGTTAAATTTTTCTTTTCAGTTAAAAATTATGAGCCTATATTTTGGCATTCAAATCAAATTTAATATGAATTTGTTTATTATAAGTGTTGGTTGCATTTGTGTCTGATGTTATAGGTGCAAAGGTCAGGTATCATTCTGCTTTTTGCTATTTGTGTGCAGGTAATGTTGGTGGTTTTTCAGTTAATGTTGAGAACTAAAGCCGTGGTTGAGATTGACTCTCTTTTTTATGGCATTGATGGATTCTACATTCTGTTGCTTTATGAAGTTAATTTAGAGCAATGTCTGTAACATTTCTGAGTGCGTGAAATAAAAGAATCTGATTTTTGAAGAGACAAAAAGTTCTTGAAAGTGAGTTGGAACTGACTACTTATTCAGTGCCCCCTGCTAAGGCAAAAGACTTAATGGAATAAAGTGGAGTACAGCACATTTCCTTCACAAAAAAGCCACAAGGTCGACCAAATGGACGGAATGAGAGATTCTGAAAGAAAGCTGTGAGTGAAATGGACAAAAGTTGGACTGCAATGAATGAAATGCATGTGCACTCAAACAAAAGTCTCTGCTCTTGCTCTTTGGTGGTTTTAATGCAAAGTGAAGGAATGATCGACTAAAGTGATACAACAAGCTGATCAATCAGACAAGGTAAGGCTGATAAAGACAGTCAGTGAGCTTTAGAGTAGCTGGTAGATGTATTTTATTTTGAACAGAGCAAAGCTAGCTAATTCCCCCTGCTTCCATTCTTTTTGCTAATCTCGGCTGATTGCCTCTTGACTCCCATTACAAATTTAAGAGAAGAACCTAAGAATGCAAATAAGCTAATTTCCCAAAATGTTGTTCAAATGCGTGTTTAGCAAGTAACATAAAACTTTTACTTTCACACAGGACTCTAACCACAGTCTCCATGGTGAAAAATCCTGTTTGAATGCTAAGCTAGGCTAAGCATGTCCTGGCTCCAGCTCTGTGTAACATTCCTTTGAGTTTCAAAAACAATATTCACACAAACTATAATATTTACTGCCTCAAAACCTCAAAAATGTGTTCTTCTTGTATTAAAATCAGCATCAGCATGTAAAGGGAACTTCACATTTCCATGAAGCCCTCCATTCTCTGTCAGTCATCTGTCCATATGTCACATGTGACACCGTGTCAGCTCTGCATGCCTTTGAACGTTCACATGTGAAGCCAATGAGAAAAAAAAGAAGAAAGAAATGAGAGGAAAGGGTGAGCTGGTGATAGAGCGAGGCTGGCTGCAGGTGATCCAGGTGATCTCTCTCTCTCTCTCCTCTCTCTTCCTCCCATCACTTCCTCCCGCAGCCCCTCGAATGATTGAGGTCAGACGGGGAATTCTTCCCTGGCCTAACTAATGTGATTGCATCAGAGCAATACCCTTAAACGACATCACACCCCTGATCTGCATACTAATTGGCCCTGCTCTGTCCTTGACACTGACCTTGGGAGGAGGAGGCCTTCATCCCCCCCCCCAAGGGTGGGTGAGGATGTATGTGTGGGGGGTCGGGGAGGGGGGGGAGAAAAAAAATACGGCGTCCGTCCATTGCTCACATTTCCATGCAAAGACGCCCTCGCTCTGCATAACCTCCTCCCGCCTGGCCTCATGGTACACCGACCTCCCCCCGCCCGCCAACACCACCCCTCATACACACACACACACACACACACACACACACACACACACACACACACACACACTCACCCTCTGCCGCCCCTATCTCTCCTCTCTATGCATCAATGCAAATTATAACAATGGCCGAGGCTTTATTCGGCGGGGGTAAGCCTGCGTGACCTTCTGTGACGGGGAGCAGCAGAGACAAAAGGCCATTTCTCTCTGAATAAGCACATGGACAGCAGCATCTCCCCATCCCGGGCAGGGGAGGAGGAGGTGGTGGTGGTGGGGGGTTGGTGGTGGGAGATAGGGGCCAAATGCAAAAGAGGCCACAATTGTAAGGATTTTTAAAGCAAAAGAGGGCAGAATGGAAATGAATGCAGAGCGATGCAGTGAGGAGAGAGCTGAGGCAGGCGAAGGCTCCGGCCCTTTGGAGACTGCTGACGGAGGATGTGTTGGGTTTGTTGATCGGGACTTAGCTCTGCGGAACTGACAAGAGCAGCTGGATGAGAAATTTGCATGTTTTATTTATGTATTTTCATTAGAAACAGATTGGTATGCTCTCCCGGCGGTGGCTATGTTGGCTGCCATGTAACCAGGTTATCCTGGGTTTGAATCCTGAGAGGGATCAGTTCCCTTCTTTCTTCAGTGTTAGTGAATTAGAAAAGCCAAACTAACTTGTAACTGATAGATATTACAGCTATTCCTGGACCGATCAGACCAGTTCAAACAAGACTCTTCAAAATGCAGAACACGCAGAAGATAAGCTAAGTCCCTAGAAGGGCTAAAAGTGTCAGTATGCTTCAAATAAAGTCAAACAGCATCTGAACTTATCTTTCCAAAGTAAGAACTAGGGGTGACCATGTCTAACTATTTTTATAATTTGCCAAAACCACCATGATTTGATGACAGGCTTTTGCCACTAGACTTGTTTGGATGACACTGAAGCCAGTATTACACTTCCCACATCTGCAAGTGTATGCATAGACTCTGTAATCACATCTGTGTACCCCAAGTTTGTTGTGACCGCATGGACTCGTCCAGGGATTTATTCCATCAAGTCTGCACTTCAGGGAAAAATCCTGGCTTGAATTAACTTCACGTTGCACTTAAGGCTTAAAGCTGTTACATTAAGACAATTTAACCTGGTGTGGTAAACGCTAACTCAAGCCAAGCTAAAACAAGCTGCACTGTGAGCGTGCACGGAGAACAGAAGCAGCCCGGAACAGCTGATTGTCAAAAAGAGGAAAATATGTCACAAAAAAAAGAGAAAATGAGAGAGATTTTCTTCTCAGCAATGAAACAAACCCTGCAGATTAAACTATATGAAGAATATAAAGGGTTAACCATGAAAAAAGGCCCATACTGCCACAATTAACAAAACAAAACAACAACAAAAAACAAAAAAACAAAAACAAACAAACAGCAAAGTAAATGGTAAGATAATGTGATCCTGCCTTGTACTGTCCTGTCCTAATAGCTCACTTGGTAGAGCGTCAACACAGGTTCAATTCCAACCTGAGGCTGACCTACATGTTGTCCTCCTTGTCTCATTCCTTCTTTTCTTGTCAGTCTTCAGCACTGCTACGTAACAAAAAGCCAGAAAGCCATTAAGGTCGCTTTCACACCAGAGCTGTTTGGTCCGCTTTAAACGGACCAGAGTTCGTTTACTCAGATAGTCCACTTCGTTTGGGCAGGTGTGAAAGCTCATCCGAACTCTGGTGCGGACCTAACAAGCGAACTCTGGTCCGCCTGAAAACGTGGGTCTCGGTTCGCTTGCAAGTGAACCCTGGTTCACCGGACCAAACACCGGACCAAACACAGGACGTACGAATAAATTCAATGGTAAATTATGCGAATTAAACAAATTATTTTCTATAGGTTTACTAAAATCATGTATTCTGTGCTAAAATACAACGTATCTCATCTATATTTATAATATAGCTTGATTCTGCATCTCTATTTACAGCTCATTAGTCCTTACGTGAATGTTTACTGTTGCTATGGCAACAAGTGACCGCTGACATTAGCAGTTGCAAAATCAAATCACAACTACCAACAGTCACAGTCCTTAAACTCTGAGCTCATATGCTGTCACGTTAGATCATTAAAGTTAGAAAAATAACAGAATCAATCCCTGACAAGCTACGATAGCATTATAGGAACAGTTGCGTTCACTAACGTTGTAGCATTCCCTAAAATAATGTAACGAAGCATGAGGGATTTCCCCTCCTACTTTGTCCAATCAATGAGCGCCCCTTTCAACCACGTGATGCTGCTCAAAAAGTTTGGTGCGCTTCAGAAATCACAGTGTGAAAGCAGAACCGAAACAAGTGATAAATGCAACAATGTTGCGACTTTCAGCTCCCCAATCGAACTGAGTCTGCTTGGTCAGGTGTGAAAATGACCTAAAATAATTTTAGAGAAGATATACAAGCGTACTTCATGTTTTTAGTCTGAACAGGTTGAACACAATCAGTGAATGAATGATAAACAACTTGGGCACATGTTTTTCTAAAACTATAAATGTTAAGTTTCTAAATTAAAAGGTGTTGTTGGTTTCTGAAGACAGTAAAATGTATGAGACATTATTTTCTTAACTTGTCTTCATACATTCTTTGAAGCTAAAGTAAACACATAAATTCATGCTTGGTCATATAGAAAAAAAGGTCTAAATTTGTGTTTCTGCACGGACAGAAGTGACGTGAACACAAAAAGACACTTGAGAAAACTGTCATTCTGACACACAGCTAAATTAAGCTCAACAGTTAACCTGCCATGGAGCAGGCTAGTTCAGTAGTATCAGTTACTGTGTCATGGGGCAGATGTCTCACTTAGATTAGTCAGATTTATCAAAATAAACTGGGCTTTTCCTTTATCCACATTGATGGAATACCCCTCAGGCAGCCACCAGGCTGATCCCGCAAAACATCAATATACACGTGTGTGGAGTACGTCCTCCAAGCAGACTATGAACAGAAGTACTGTGCATCCTTGGTGTATCTTGTTTGGGAGTACAATCCAGGCTTTAGTAGGATCACGTTCATTTTCATAACATCCTTCAGTCAAAGGCAGCTGGACATGCTGTAGATTGCTTTCGCCTCTCACCCAAAGGCTTCCTCAGTTGTGATTCAATGTTTGGGTGTTCTTTCAGATGACCTTTTGGAAGAGTTAAAAATTCCTCAAGAAATTGAGTCCAAGTCAAGTCCAAGTCAAGTCATGAGTCATTGGTGTTTAAATCCAAGCTGAGGTGCAAGTATTTTTTTTGATTGTGTCAAGTCAAGTTTAAAGTAGAGGTGGGACTCGATTAAAAAAATTAATCTAATTAATTAGAGGCTTTGTGATTAATTAATCTCAATTAATCGCATTTTAATCGCATAACCATATTTACCACAAGAAGCAACATTTTTCAATATAAATGGATTTTGGTATATGACTTAATCAAATGATAAACACATACATGTATTTAAACAACAAAATATTGTTGTGAAAGTGAAGTGAAACGTCCAGCGTCAGCCACTTGACTAAAAACAGTTAACAGACACACACCTCGGCAGCACTGAGATGTGAATCCCTGCCATGCAGGCCTGACTAGCAGAGTCAAACCAAGTCAAGACAAACAGCACAAGTGTCTGTAAAGAGGCTCTAGTCTCTCCATCGTTCTACACAGAGGCAGAGATGAGCCGCAGGGAGACAGACTGCAGGCAGAGAGAGGAACTGGAGCTCAGGAGGAACAGGTGAAACAGTTGAAACTACAGTGAAAAGCAAGTTGAGCCAACATTATATTGAAGCAGTGAACTGTTGTTTCTCGTGGCGTAAAGACCCGCGGGGCCGCCGCCGGTGCCAGGCTTCTTCATAGAAAATAATAGGGGCGGCTGTTTTGACGCGCGGCGTCCGCCGGCGGTGTGTTTTGGCCTGTCTTGTGCATCAGTGTGATCGGTCGACCAGGCAGTC
>JAJHUR010055919.1:3274-36459 GCA_027495735.1 Lutjanus campechanus
CGTGACATTCCTCTAAGTTATTCCTGAGGCAGTCCTCGACAAATATTTACAGAGCGACCTGCTGCCAACCTGGAAATGTACAGAGGGTCATTTACAAGAAAATACAGTGTAATGATAAACCCGATAGAGTGGCAGGGAGTACATGGGGAAAGAGACAAAAAAAGAGGAAGGTAGAGAGGAAATAAAAGTGAAAAGGGGAGGTTGTGGTTGTTTTTGTCCTGTTTCTAGCATATTTTGTAAATCACCACCCTGCCTGTGGTTTCATTTCTTGAGAATTATTATGAAAGATCATCCATTGTCAAACTCTCTGTCCTTGAAAATGCTCAAAGTTCACTTATTATGAAATAAGCCCAGTAACCACAAACATATCTCAAACACTGGCCTATGTAACACAGCAGCCGTGGCAGCAGCTTTGGGCATGTGCTGGAATTGTGACCTTAGGCCATATCGACGTTGTGTTGCATGAATTCACAGAACTGTTGGCATCATTGGGATTAGTTCATACTGCAGTTTCTGCACCTTAAAGTTCGGAGCAACCATAATTTACTCCACCTTCAGTTTAAGAGATATTTAATGTGGGGTTGTATGAGGTACTTATCAATTGTCAGTGTATTATTTACAGTAAAATGTATTTTAGCCAGCTGATAAAGGTCCACATAAAGAAATCAATATTATTTTAAGTGTACAGTATATTTAGAATATTTTCACTGCTTTACTTTGCCATCAGACAGCATTTTCTGACAGGAAACCGATTTTATATTTGCTAAATATCACTCTCTCCAAACCAACCAAACCCCATGGGTGAAATCAGTAATTTTACCCCACAGAACACGGGAGTTGCTGCTAAACTGCTGCCTCAGTAGTTTGTGTTATTGTGTGACTTCAGTGTTTTAAGAGGATAGTTCGGATTCACCACAATCGCACATGAACACAAACAAACAGACAGATAGAGGCAGCTGCAGACCAGCAACTCTCGTGTTCTCTGAGGTAAAATGACTGACTTCACCCACTGAGCGTGGTTGGTTTGGAGAAGGCAACATTTGGCTTTTATAACAGTGGTTTCTCTTCAGAAAACACTGTCTGAGACCAAGGTAAAGTTGTGTTGTATATAAAGTACCGTGTGGCTAAAATACCTTTTGTTGTTGATCCTGTCCACAGCAGAACATTGCTTAGCTTCAGTGCAGGTGCTCCCTCATTCTTCTCCGAACTGGGGATGTGTCAGCCTCCATCTACTGTAGGTAATACACTGACTATTGATAATTACCTCATACAACCCCACTTCAAATAATCCGAACTATGCCTTTAAGGTTTAATAGAAGCAGTATCAGGACAAAAGTGAAAAGGGCCTTTTTGTGCATGACATCTTTTGAAGAAAGACATCACTGATACCCCTGTGTGTTAGTCACCCATCTCTGATTTGTCTGAAAGGCAGACAGTCATAATAAGATCAGAATCTCAGTAGCCACTGTCTCTCTAATGCACCTCGGGCTCCAGCGCGCGCGCACACACACACACACACACACACACACACACACACACACACACACTAAAGCACATTCATATACAACAACGCTAATACACTCCTTGCCTTTTATCCAGCTCTCCTCTGGTGCCTATGTAACAGGAGCCGCCTGTCCAGCCTTGCTCACAGAATGGAGAATGTCACAACGATAGATCTCCATTCCACAGGCTCTCCTGACCTTCACACAATGCTGCTTTTCAAAGACTAAATGTCTCTACACACAAGCCAGCACAAGCTGTGTGAGTGTGTGTGTAGTTTCAGAGGGGGAATCCCTGAGACAAATAGTGTTTTTTTACAAGCCCAGCAATTAAATGGTGCATTTTGCCAACATAAGCGCTCTCTCGACGCTTTGGAGACTCTTTTTTGGACAGTGTGGTTTCTTTTACCCTTTCACAAGCCAGCATAAAATGGATATATGGAACAGAAATGTGTTGATTTGGAGAAAAAAGGGGGAGAAAAAAAACATTTGTCACGAGTAAGACGAGTCTGTCTGCCTGGGATTCCTTGACTGAGAGATGCCTCCCATGATGAAAAACCCTTGTTTATTTTTCTATCATGGACCACACTCACATCCTGCAGGGAGGGAATATGCCGGCGGTCTCAGCTGCACCTCGTGGATTATGTGAAATATGCAGAGGATGTGTGGGAGACAGACAGATTCTGTTTGACGTGAACGATACTGGAAATAAAACCAATCCGAGCAGACAGACAGTCTGACACAGAGGAGTTGACCACCACGGTGAAGCAAGGAAGACGAGATGACCGGCAGCACGGATCATTTCAGCGCTTGTATTTGTCACTCCAGACAGGAGTGTAAATTTTATGGCTTTGACATTTTAGATATTGCGACAAACACCAGTATTACACAGTACTTGTCACTGCCAGTGTTATTAAGATTTCACACCCATCAGAGCCACGTTTACACATTAGATCAATCTGAACACCTGCAGTAACTCTCTATGTAGGTGAGCAGCTCTCAGACCAGACCGCTTTTGACAAGACTCTACTCTGTTCTGAACCTGACCTCTGAGCTAAATGCAATGTTTTGCAGGTGTCATGTGCTAATGTACCAACTTGTCCAAGTTTAAAAACTTGTTTGCAGTATTTCAATTTTAAATTTACATTATTTCCATTGTTTCATTTGTTTCTGTGCAAATTCAAAATACACATAAAAACATGTCTGGAAGATGCCTGTAGTCTCAACTAGACACCATCTTGTGATGGGATCAAACCTGTGACGTCTGTGAACATATTCACCTTCTCACTCATGGGTTGGACCTCATCTTCAAACTCAACCTTCAATTTCATCTCAACTATACACCTACATCAAAGTACTGAAAACCACCTTTGCGGTGGGCGTCTCCAGGACCCACATTTTGCCATGATCATACACAAACAAACACACACACACTGTAGGATGACACACTCACCCACCAACACACACACATGCAGACTGAAAAAGTAAAATTTCACCTGATGTGGACATGAAAGATTGAAACTCACATATATTGATGACTTAAAACGAATGGGCCAGGGGTGTAAAGTGAGGAGGCCATTGGCCCTTTCCCTATTTCCTATCCCCCTAATTCCGGCACCCTTGCTTGGACCACTCCCATCTTGAAACTTGGCCTTCATTTTGATCTCTACTACACACCTGTGAAGTTTAGTGACTGTATTTTGCACAGTTTTTACACTTTGGTGCTGACAAAATCCATCCACAGGCATGAAACACCTGGCAAAGTACTCATAACCGCTTCTTTGGTGGTTCCTGCTACAGTAGGTGTCTCCAGTACCACATTTAGTCACAATGAGACGCACACACAGACTCAAAAGTTGAAAATGATACCAGTCATGATCTTGTTGCTGGTAAGATTAAGAGTGTATAGCTATGCTAGCGGCTCTGTGCAGCCGTACGCTGCATTCTTTGGAGCTGATATATCACCATTCTAACATGCTCACAATGTTAGCATGTTCACCACATTTGCTAATTAGCAGTAAACACAAAGTACTTAATGATGAGGAACTTGTTAGTTTTTCAGTTATATTGTATTTGAGAAAGAAGAAAGTTTCACCTGATGATGGTGCGAGAGGAAAAGTCAAGTGATCACCAAAGTTACTTCAGTTCATCCTGATAGGAACATAAAAAACGACTGAGACTGGATTTTTGAGGCTTATGCAGTACTGTTATTAGGAAGTTGAAAAATATTATTGGCCGATATTCTTTATTTACATATAGAAAATCCAAAATGGCATCAGGGCACTGAAACAGTAAACTTTCATTTGTTCAACAATAATGGGTAAAATTAAGAAAAAGGATCAAATATACATAAAATGCTGCCTATTAAACAAAAATAAAAGCAATCCAGATCATGTTGTTACATAGAAAATAACAGACAACATAAACACAATACCGCTATAGACTGATATAGCTCTGCTTGGCTAATATTGAGCCGATAACATCGGCCAACGGCTATATCTGGCTGTCTCTAATTTTGGACTAAATTTCATAACAGTCCACCCAATAGATAGTAGTAGTTTTCAAAATATCTCATGCAAAGCCACAAACCTCATATCTTTAAAGTCATTAGGATTCACCTCCTGGGGACCATGAATGCCTGTTCAGTATTTTAAGGCAATCCATCCATTAGTTGATGAGTTATTCCAGTCTGGCCCAAAGTGGTGAACCAACCGACATCACAATTCGGCCAGACCATTAATGTGGTTTTAAAAAACTACAAAATTATGTAAGATCATTAGAACGTCAGGAAGTGTCACTGATGTACAGTTCCATAGTGTTCAAGCTTGTCTTCATCAATCATGTCTGTTGCTGTAATATCTGTTGAGAAATAATGTCCTTCAGATTACTGATAAGATTGTGGAGGAAATTAAATGTGTGAGAAAGGTGTGCGGGGAGGTGTTGACACCGGTGCTCTGCCTGGGCATGTATGTGAACACAACCTATGAACCTGTCATGACATCACACTGAGTGATTAGCCCACTCATGACTCAGGAATGCAGCAGGCTTCCCTCGTCCTCCAAGAGTCTCTGTCGCTGGTAGTTTTCCAAAGCACAGCTGGAATAGTTTTACAAAGCAACACAAGAGGAAAAATAACAGATTTGACTATAATATCAAGCTTGGCAACTCTTTGCCTCCTGAGTTTCCTTTCCCCGCAGTTTTTTTTTTCTTGAACCTGTGACACCACTAACACAGAGAGAGAGAGAGACACACACACACGTCACAGATTACAGCCATCAACACAGGCATGATTTATAGCACCTGTGTATCTGAGCCACTGTATGGGTAGTCCCTGTTCATAGCCCAGAGGTCATAAAACAAAGTGGAGCAGCTGTGGCTCAAGTTTATTGCCAAGACAATCTTGGCTTTTTATGTTACATTCATTATTTTTACCCTGGTGCATCCAAAAAAAACACCCATCATGCAGTGCAGTTTAGCAACCAGCAGTTTGAGAATAATGCACACACAGTAGGTGTTGTAAGAGGGTGCACTGAGTAAAAAGGTGACAGTGGCGCAACCAAACATAGCATATACTAGTATACTTGGGTGTGCATAGCCAGCATTCCCCCCACCCCAATACCTTACTCTGTATTTAGCAGCCAGCCCCCCTCCATGACAAGGATCTACAGGCCGTCATGACCTCACCATCCAGGAGGCTCGTGCATTCACATGGTCAGGGGACAGCGGGTAGCAGGGGTGTTAATTTACATGATGTCATTAAACTGGACGCATACACACACCCTTAACACAGCCCAGACTTGACCCCAACATTACCAGGAACTCCATGCAGGGTGTTTAAAGTGTATTTTTCCCTAGAAGTACTGGAGTGTGCAGCTGGGAAAGGGTGAAAAAGTGCATTTCGGACTTTTACAATCTAAAGATTTGGCATGGAATGACACCTTTTTCCAGCAGTCATCGGAATAAAACTTTACTTGGGGTTATTGTTAATCAGTAGCTGGACAGGAGTGTGTATATGGGTGTGTGTTATTAATACCCCAGAGGCAGTCAGTTGGGGGGATTTGAGAGGCTTCTTGGGTTTCAGTGTTTCTGAGCTCACAGACAAATATCCCTACATGGCTGGTTTATTCTCCACTCCAAAGTGCTAACGACTTGGCCCCACGCTGAAAATGCCAACCCATCACACCCCATGCTGCAGGGCATAAGTGGTGCAGCCTATACGATCTGCTGCCTGAGCCTGCACACATGCACGTCCACACATCGGAGCAGAAGCTGGATGCAAACTTGGCACGAGAGGCCAAGTAAACTTGTGACTGGAGGGTCACAGGTTTGCTGTGAATGTGATTCAAATCCCCCCGAGAGACTGGGAGAATCTGTGTGGGATGGATGACAACCACTGTCATCTACCTCAACAATGGTTATTGTGGTAAACAAGGTACTTAAGCCCCAACTGCCCCGCTGGGACTGTTCGGTGGTCAGCAGCAGAAGACTGTGGTTGTGAGCAGCTTCCAGAAATGAACTTAAACAAAGAGCAAGTCTGCACAGTCAGCTTTTCTTGACTAAATAAAGGCAAAACAACCACATGAGCAACAAAAATATATGCAAGAAAACTACAGTTGAGTTGAATACTGCTGAATTTGATATATTTGTCTACTTTTGCTGTGTTGTACACTCAACAAAAATAAAGGCCACACTTTTGTTTTTGCTTAGTTTTCATGAGTTTTCATGTTTTCCACCTGACAGGTGTGGCATATAGAGACAGATTAAACAGCAAGAATATTACACACATGGTCACAATAAAAGGTCACTGTAAAATGTGCAGTTTCATCTTGATAAACACTCAACATCAGACAACACATACCAGTTTTTCCCCAGGATGGCAAAGTCATGACCCACCCTGCTCTGAATGTAATTGGCTTACCCTTATTTTCTTACCCAAATCAATCACTCCCCATGCCTAGACCTCATGAACAAAACCAATGACAGCAACAACTTCTAGCCAATCAGAGGCATAGTAGGGCGGGTCATGACTTTGCCCTACTGGGAGAAAAAATGGCATCTGCAACCCTATGTTAGATAGCCATGGTCCAGTGTGTAATAAATGTCTTTTTTTTTCTTTTTTAGAGTGGCCTTTTATTCTGATAAATCCAAACACACCTGTGTAATAATCCTGCAGTTTAATCAGCATGTCTATACGCCACACCTGTCAGGTGGATGGATTATCTTGACAAAGAAGAAGTGCTCACTAACACAGATTTTTAACACATTTGTGACCAACATTTTGAGAGAAATAAATCTTTTATGTGCCAGGGAGCAAAAAAATATATCGTTTGTATATTTATTTTGTAGGTATAACATTTGCTTTGCTTTGTGCAGAATGTATATGAATAATAACGTAAAAACGTAAAACCACTATGGCAATGTATGTATCCAAAAATTCATTTATATTTGGGCTTCACCATGCAACCTTGGAATTTCCTCACTTAGTCATGCTTCAGGTCAAACACATAATGCAGGAAAGCCAGTCTCAGAAAACCTCAGTCTTGAGCAGTGACACAGCATGTCTGTATGTCTGTCTGTCAGTCATTCTCTGACCTTGCGCCTGTCCGTCTGTCTGCTTTAACACTATCTGTCACTGCATTCTGTGTGCCTGCCTATCTGTCTGGCCGTCTATTTGCGGTATCAGACAGTCTATCCCATTTGTATTTGACAGTTGATGTGTTATTTTGTCTGTGTGTCTGAGTGATGTCATTCAGGTGCAGTGTGCCAGGGCAGAGAGCCCTGCTGATGGTGACACCTCACCATCAGCTTTTTTTCCCCTCCTGCCCTTTCTTCTGTCATCTGACACCATCCAGTCTGGGTTTTCTGGGGGTGCATGCACATGTGCATGCAAAAAACATGCATGAGTACAGGTATGCACCTGTGCACATTACATGGCATGGAGAAAGGATGCAGGTATTTAATGCAGTGCTGTAGGTCCAGTAGTACAGCGTGACCTGTGGCACTATTGTGGTCAAATTGCAAGGTGTTTTAAATAGGCAAGCCCTGAGATTGGACTGTGGTGACTGATGGGCCACACTTTCCCTTCCTCGCTCTCTGCCTGTCTGTGCTTTTGCACTGCGATGATGGATGCCCAGCCCTCTGTAAATATAGCCCTGCCCCAGCTAGTTAGCATGGTTGGCATGATCCAGGCTGGTGGTCATAAGCTAAATATATATCCAAAATAAATACTTCCAGATTCAATTCTCAACTGTTGTTTGGACAGGCTGTAGCATAATACATCTCACATAGAGAAAGAGTTAGAAAACCATTTTGTAATGAAGCAAAGACCTTGGGTTTAAACATTGCACAATCACAAGGCTTAGAGACTTTTTTTTTAGAGGCCAGTGGAGGAAAACACTGTGGTTCTGCAACTGTCTACAGAAGCTTTGCCCAGCACTGTGGTGACTGTGGTGGCGAGTCACTGCTGTGGTAACAAGTCATTTCCATGGTTTCCATCCAAACTCTGATTTTGTGTTCAAATGCACTGATACTGTGGAATGGATGCTGTGGGTGGAGAAACAGAGACAGCCAGCCAGCAGTGACCACAGTGAGTGACGCAAGTAGAGAGGTTGTGATGTTAGTGAGGCACTCAAGAGTTCATTCAGGTGTGATTGTGCTAAATAACCACACCTGCTTCATGAAATGGATACTGACAGAGGAACAATGGCACTTCCCACAGGTGACCTGTCAACACAGACGCTTTATCAGATCAAACAGGCATCAATGTACACATTCACAAGCTGCCACAACCAAATCTGTGAGCTGTTGTCTGAAATAGGCCAGAGGTATTCAAAAGGGGGAAATAATTTTGATCTGGACAGAACAGGACAACGGAGTCTTTGAGAATGGTTCAGAGGAAGCTTATCAGAGTGCTGCCACCATGACCGCACTGGTAGGATGGAATCTGACTGTGTGAGAGTTTCCATTCTGTCCACAACAATAGAAGGCCTTCTCCGCCTGCTCTCAGCCTCCTGACTTGCAGCGCTACAATCAACCAAACATGTCTCTGGTTTTCCCCTCTGCTGCTGTTTTGACTTATATCCTACATTATCACCTATGAGGAGAAATGCATGAGAAAATATAGACATGCCAACATTTTACCAAACTAATATCAGGTTTCCTAAACACTGATTGTATGCACACCTGATCTTACCTGGTTGCAGTCACTTCCCATTTAATTACTTTCATTTACTATCAACTAATTCTATCTATGCTTTTAGCATGAATCACTGGAAAATTGGCATATTAAAGGTGCTGTAGGGTTTTCTTTTAAACCAACAAAAAGTACAGTATGTTGACATTCAGTGTTACTAACAAAAATCATTGCATGTATATTTGAGGTCTAATAAATCTGCTATAAAACAATGCATAAGACATTTAAAAATTCTATGGTTTAAATATTTTAAATCTTACATTGCTTACATCCATATTTATTAGCAAGTAATCTTCTTCTTCACTTCCTTTCTTGGGACATTTCTACGTCTCCTACGTCTTTCTGTGTCTGTGTGTTACTGATGCCAACTTTCGATCAGTGGACTAGCATGAAACAAGTGAAAGGAATGTGTATCATGTCACCTGCAACCTCTTGCATGCGCGTCCATGATACAAACAACACAGGGCCCCACCCATAAAAACATTGCTCCATGTCGCTACTAGTGTTCAGAAACCCAACAGGGTATCTTTAAAAGAGCTGCATGTAAGAACTGGCCACCTGTCGAGTTCATACTCCAAACATATTAGGGGCAGCATATCACCAAAAAATTGGCGATATGTTCAATGGCGCATGAAGCCAACTTGCATGTCGATTTTCAGCTGACAGCTTGTTCACACTAGACACTTGAGCAGTGTGTGGTGTTACCTGCTGCTTTTTATTTTGGCACCCACATTAAGAGGTTGGAGCATCCGAACAGCCCGCATGTGCAGTGCTGCTCATGCACCTGTTGGAGGCGTGCCTATTTTTTCCACGTGCACATTAAAAATGATCTGCTGACATTATATCAGCAAAAGGACACCTCTCACTACAGTACAGTTTCACTGTTTACATCAGTGCAATCTGTCAGACAATAAAACAGGTGCAGGGCATGTTTCTTTTTCTTTATCTCTTTTCTTTTCTCCTCCTATCCATCCCACCATCCCTCCCTGTCTGAATGAGAAGGGAAATCTTTGATTGCTTCAGAAAAGAGCTCTTTTCTCTCTTCCAAACTCTTCTGCAAACTCTGCATAGAAAGATAAAGCTTTTAGTAGCCTCCTCGCAGCAGAAATGCAGCCTGCGTGGACACCACAGCGTGTGCAAGCCACAGTAGTTCAGTGACAATGCTGTCAAGTTCTGCTCAAGCATGTAGTGTGAACAAGCTGTGAGAGTCTAAATTCCAGTTTAGCCCTTTGCTTATTTGAATGGGGACAAAATGACTTAACTGTGCAGCTCTGTCAAGTCTTTTTGGTACGCAGTGCATCACGTGACATTGTCTCGACACAGGAAGGCCATTATGTCAGATTGGCTTCAAAGCTTGGCGCTCTTCCCAATGGTTTGTTAAATGGCAAAGGTTAGCTCTAAGAGCTGATTCCTTCCCAGTCTAGAAGAAACATTGCGAGTTCTGCATCAAACTTCATCCCTTTACTCACTGTTGTTTCCCCAAGTAGCCCTTGCCTTTTGAGGTACAAAGTGGTATTCCAGAGAGCTAGCTGGTTAGCATGCTAACTTCAGTAGATATCTCTGTTTCACAATACATTGACTTGTAGCTGCATTGACCTGCATTAGTGCAGACTTTGCATAATTCCTGCTAGTTCAAAACATAAATTCATATATGGTATACTGATAGTGCACAATAGTGCATTGAAGATCGGGGCATAGTATCTCTTTAATGTATAAAGTCATTAATTCACCATGTAAAAATAGAAACATAGACTGTGTTGGGAAATAAACTGGCCCATTTCACATTTTGACTTGTTACAGTAGAAAAAGTACAGGTGTTTCCAATAACATTAACAATGGCTCCTATTCAAAACGTTTCCCGGAAAGCCGTGCCGGTGTGACAGAGAGGGTGCATGCACAATAGACCTTTTTCATGGCAGCCATATTGATATGAAATAGCAGAGTAAACACAGGTGTTACCAATGATGCTAATTAAGACCCTGTTCCATTTAGTGTAGCAGAGACTTTCCAGTGAGCCAACATGCACAATAGCAGCACCCTGACTCTGTTTGACCTGAATTTAACTGAACCTTAATTAGTATCATCGTTAACACCTGTGTTTACCCCCATTTAATGTCAAAATGGCTGCTGTGAAAAAGGTCTATACCAGCACTCTGAACTTCTAAATGAAATTCAGCCACCATTAATTTCATTACTATGCTTTACTGTGCTTTTTTTAATCACTGCTTTTCCTTCTGTGAGACACTGACGGTGTCAAAATGTCTTCTGAAACAAGGGCCTATTGTTTGTCACCCAGCCATCATCATGAATTTTGGCTTGCTGAGTACATATCAACTTACATAACATTTTCCAAAACATATCTTTTTGACTTCTGATGTTTATTTTTCTTGGTTGGTACTGGATGTCTTGTTTCTGTCATATCAAAAAAGTCCTAAATGGAAAGTATGACAGAGAGCTCATTAATCTGTTATCACACTGCACCTCCACCCATCAACACAATAACAAACATGACATAAGGCTGACTTCAAACACTGATATGAGGTGTTTTGCATTCATGGTTTCTGGGGAATTCTTTTTAATCTCAAAGGGAAGATAATGTGTGACTCTGTGAGAATAAAAACATTAAGAAACTGTGTTTTTGACTTACTCAACACTGCTAACACTGTGTTGCATGCAGTTGGAAAAACATAACCCTGGCTCGGGGATGGAAAAACTTCACACATAACACCTAACTGATACATACCACAAACAATCTGGGGGAAAAGACCTGCATGACAAATTACCCAGTCAACAAAAGTATTAAGTTGAGTGAGTTCCTGCACGTATTGTTTGTTTGCCTCTCTTTCTGCCTGTCTTGGCTTGATATTGCCATGGTTACTCTGATCACTGGGATCAGCACGGTTATTAGATCCAATCTAAAGGGATCACCCCTGCAATTTATGTGCAATAGTCACTTAAAATTGGAGTGTAGAAAACTGTGTCAGTATGAGCAGTGATTGATGTGGTGTAAGATAATAGACATATTAACGCTGCATTACTAATATTTGTGAAACAAATCAACATGAATCTATGAATTACTGCCTTACAGTTGTTTGTCTCCACCAACCAGTCAAGTTACAGTTTACATCCTTGTTTGTCCAGACTCATATAATGTCTGTAGTGAAGATTTTGAAGGAATCAATATGTTTATATTAAAGAGTTACTGCACACTTAAACATCTTTTTAATCTGTAAACCAAATATATATATATTTCTGTATTGTGATGACATCAGTGTTTGGTGTTAATATTGATAAATCACAATACATTTATAAAAATCAGCATTTCAAGGGTTGAAAATGAAAAAAGACTGTACGGAGCATTTCAGTGTCCTTTAGCTCATTGTTTTGGATTTTATATATTTCTGGCTCAGTCTCACTGCTCACTATAAACTACCTGCTCCACCCTAACGACAGAAAAACAAATTTAGGAAATACTCAGTGAACACATAATGGAACATTTACCAGCTAAAAAGAGGCGTTTGGAGGACTAAAATAGAGATAAACTAGAGATCATCTTGCAATGGGAGCATACCAGCTGCGGCACCCGTCAACATACTGATGTTCTGACCCATGAGTACTCAATAGTCACAACACCATTATTATATGAGTTCTCTGTATGCATAGGTTGGACCACACCCATCTTTGAAATCACTCTTTTTGATCTCAACTACAGACCATTTCACGTACCATTGCATCATGCAGAGTTGCGATGCTGTTGACAAAATCTGTGTACAGACAGACAGACAGACGGACAGACAGACAGATGGATGGGCAGACAGGCAGACAGACAGATACATAAACACTTGCCAAGGTACTCAAAACCACCTAAATATCAGCCACATGATGTCACAGCTGGTAGAGAAGAGTGAATAATGGACTTACATCTGTCAGGCGAACACAAACACAGCTCTAAAAAATGAATGCTGTTGCTCAGCGTTTGCTTGATGTTAATTTTGTAAACAAGTGTTTGCTAACAATTTCAATTTAAAATGGGGACAGAAATCATCATTTGCAGGGAAGGAAACCAGTTAAAGGAGCATGGCGGTACTTTCAGTAAGATCAACAAAAGCAGGCCTGACGACTGAATGCATCTTAAACTAATGTGCCCTCAATATTAGGAGCATTTATGTAATTTATGCTGTTGTTTCAGAAATAGGTTCATTATTCCAGTAAAGCTGCGGAATCATGGTTAAATTAGTTGCTGACTTCATGTATATGCAAGTCGTGTTTGCCCTGTTTATATTTAGAACTGAGACATTTCACAGGATCCATTAAGTACTGCTACCTGTTACCTTTGACCCACTTCATCAATGAATAAATAAACTTGATGAACTGTACAAAGTGCAAGCATGACGTCCGCCTCACTGCCTTTCCTTGACTGGTCATTCGTCACTTTCTATCTCTGCTGCTTGCACCCACCTCTCTGTCAGCTGTTTGGCACCCTCCTGGTGACGGCCTGTGGTGACGAGTTGCCTGTATATTGATGTGCTGCAACATCTCAAGTCCTCTAAAGCATGCCACAGATTGTCCTGACCATGTTTGAGATTCCACACACTCTACTTGTTGCTAAAACCAGGGACAGAGCTTCTTAAGTGAAAGGAGGGAAACATCAATATTACTGTTCTTCAGAAAAATGATGAGAGAACACTGATGGGATACTGTTATTGGTCTCTGCTCTCATGTCTAATAAATGTATTATTAAATGTCTGATGTCTAAGATCTGTGAGGCCAGGGCCACCCTCCCATGACTCATAACTTTTACCTCATGCTTGAGGAATCCAGTGACCCGTACACACCGCCTCATTACGGGCCTGACCACTGAACGGGCTGATTCCCAGGAGATTCCCTCACGTTAATGTGTGCCAGACCTCTCTGCTGGGGGCTGGGAACTCAATATGGAGAGGCTGTGCTGCACTACAGGGGATTCATTTTTAAATGAATTAAATCATGGTTTAACTTTAAGTTATGTTGCACCAACTTTAAAACTTGCTCAGAAAGATTAAATATAAACTTCCATTTAAAACTATAAACATTGCCACCAAGATTAACTTAAATTAAAACTCCAATTTAAAATATGATCCAGTATTAACTTAAACTTGAGCAGTTAAATTTAAAACTGTGTGTTTTTGTAAAGTTCCTCAAGGAAAGTTAAGGGACAGACTCAACCCGGTTGAGCTTTAGGATGCATCTCTTCTTTCTTTCACTCCAGCTGATCCATTTAAACTGACTGACAGTTACTGCCAAGGAGTCTAAATTCAGACAACAAATTTTTAGCTAGCTAACAAACAATGTACCGTTTTGTTAACTGTTTAACTAGCTAACAACTAATGTAATGTTTTGTTAAGGAATACAGAGCAGTTTTCCTCCCTCTTTTATACTTAGTAAATCCTGAGAACACTCAAATTATTATTACTTTTTAAATTTATTCATGTATTTTAAAACTAGTTTTGCTAAACTGTGATTAGAACTAATACTGAATTGAATAAATTCTTTGTTGGTGCAGCCCAGGCAGAGTCACAGTGGAGTGAACTGACATGGCATGGTATCAATAAGAGTTCAGACATGTCATCAGCTCTGAGTGATTCAGGATGGAGGCAGCAAAGAGCTCCTTCCTGTCAATAACTCACCTCTGTCTGTCTCTCTCTCTCTCACCAGCCACTTACACACTCATGCACTCAGGCTCTCGCTCTCTCTCTTTCTCTCTCTCCTCATTCCTTCCATTCCTCATTGATCTGACATCCAGGTCCTGGGAGGAAGAGGAGGAGGAGGACGGGTAAAGTGATCAGGCTATGACTTCATTTTTTTGGCTACCTCATCCTCAACACTGGATAATGCGAGTGTGTTTATGTGTATGGTGTTTCAGTCTTAGAGATGAGGACAGACTCATACTATAAGTAACAATTTCCTCCCTAGACATGAGGGGTCCTGGGACAATAAAGGGACTAGACTAGTCTAGACTAATGATTTCCACTATGAATGAAAACATCTCCTCTCAGAGCTCGTTTCAGTCCATTACACTGTAGCTGTTGAAACTCATATAACAGTAATCCCAGCAGAGCTTCTCTGTGTGATTTAGCAAAAGGCCGAAATCAATTATTAGACACAAATGCTGTAGTTACTGTACAGGTGAGTCATGTAAGTTTGATCATTTCTGGCCGATGATTATTATTACAGGACTTTGGGTTGAAGCAATCACAGGAGATGACGTGAAATCTGTACTGTCAGACAGGTAGGCACACCACCTGGTGGAGAGAGGGAGGTCAGTATGACACACAGGGGCGTGCACGCAAGGGGAGGACTTGCAACACGGAGTCATTATTATGCTCTGTGGTTGCTAGGCACCAAGGTGAATGCCGGAAGGCACGGTTTCAGGTGTTCGCCGGCGTCTCACATAGCCTTGCTTTCTCTTATCTCCGCTCCTCTTGCTTCACTCACCGCCTGTCTCAATCAGCACACGCTCAAGCACGCATGCACAGCCTGTAACCACCACCTCCTGGAAGAAGCCTTTTATGGGCATTAACCTGAGCGTGCAGGTGAGGTAGCCCTGGAGATAAACAGTGAGTTGTGTTTACTCTCTCTTGTTAAATGGCATTTTTCAAAGTGTCTTCTCCCTTTTTTACTGCCTACCATAATCAATAAAGTCAAATTTTCCCTTGGGTGACATCTGGCAGTATCCGGCAATAAAGGATCTCAAGATCTCAACATGTTGAAAGAGTTTCTAGTGAGCAGTTTTTCCTCATTCGGATCTAAGGACACAGTGTATTGTATGTTGTACAGATTGTAAAGCCCCTTGAGGCAAATTGTGATTTGTGATATTGTACAAATAAAAACTGACTTGACCAGATTTGAACTGAAGCAAAACTGGTATTTACACATCAGATAAGGAGAGAAAAGCTGTACACTCATAACTCCAGCGCATTTGTTTATTCTAACAGGATTAAAGTCAGTAATCATTTGGTTGCATACAAGGTACACAAAGGGCAAATGCCAGATCACACTCATATGGTTTAACTCTTGTCCAAAAGTCCTGGTCCTATTTTGTTAATACATTAAGAAAAATCCTCAATACTTCACTAAAGTCCTGCTCCTTAATCTTGATAATCTCTGGGGCGATCCTTATATCAGCTGGTCTCACCAAAAAAAGATTCTGATGTTGCTGCTTTTTGCCTCGGTCATAGCCCACAGACATATTCTGTTACTGTAGAAAAGACCAAATTCACCTTCTACCACAACCTGGTGAATTGATTTAATGTCCTCTCTGTTGTTAGAAGAGGTGAACTGCATAATATATATATTCTAGAAAATATACTTATAATCTGGACCCCAATTGATTCTCAATCCATCCATTCTTCAAATATCTTTTTATTGTACCCCCCCCTCCCTAAATTATTTGTTTTCAGTGCATCTGTGTGTATGTGTGTTTTTTTTATTTATTTTTTGTATGTGTTCATTTTTTTTTCTGTCTCTTTCTGGGAGTTTGGGATGGGTTGGGGTTAGGGGTAGGTGTTGTTTTATTTCCCTGGGGGGATCCCAATATTTTCAGGGGAGACTCAGTGAACGGAAGTCAAGGTCCATGTTTTGCCTGAGTTGAGACCCACAGTTTTAAAGGAAAGACTCCATAATTCTTTTTGACTTTTTCTTGTGAAATATTGGATAGTTTTTACCTTTTTTTTTAATCAGAAATGCTGAGAGGGCAAAATTGTTCTCGGGTTGGACTGCTCATGACTGCTCACAGACATACAAACTGTGACAACAGTAGACACTGGTCCGTTTTGATGTGTTGCAATTTGCAAACCAATAAGATTGCACAGGACAGATGTGTTCAATCAGGTGGTTCTCACCAATGTGAACTTACTAATGCCGATGGCCTTTCTCAGCTAAGATTGACCTCTCTCAGGATGTTCACAATAAAGGTTTCCAGCCAGTCAGAGTTTACTAATATCAGTGTCTGACCTGGACCAGACATCCACCTCATGATCAGGCTTCCTCCCTTTGATCGATACACCACACACACACAGACAGTCATGGACAGACTGACTGACACACAAAGCTGTCCTTTATTTTTCTCTGAGTCGGCAACACAGTCATCATTAGCTAGAACTTTACTTTTATATAAACTGTTGACATCTAATCTCTGGCCACACAGGCAGAAGGAACTCACTGGAAAATGTCAGGAAGCACATTGCACATTTTATTCCAAACAACTCACTTATCATCATTTAAAACTCTGCCTCTTATCTGGCTGCCTGGCCCATGCCACCCACTCTTTTCTACATTCCTGATACAGAAAGACAATGCAGAGAGGACTTTTCCACTGACCCATCAGCCTCCCGGTGGGTCCACATCAAACGTGGCTACAGAGTCAAGCTCACCCACTCACTCCTGGGTGCGGCATGGATGATGGGACTCCTACAGTGAGTGTGTGTGAGTGTGTAATCACAATGTGGGGTAGAAAAGTGGTCACAGAACCATAACAATAACAGACACGCTGGAAAGAGCCCAGAGCCGTCCTAATGATGTCATGGTGTCTGTTTTATGTGTATATACGATTGGAATTCAACATAGTCACACATGATATGTCTGGAAAATGTTGATTAATGTTAAATGATTAATAGGAAGAAGCTACAATATTATTCTACTTAAAAGACATATATAGCACAAGTAAATTAAAGGGATTGTTCACCCCGAAGACCTATTTTTTTCTCTGTCACACTTTATTTTAAAGTACACTAATAAGACTTAACAAGCTGTACTTTGTATCAAATTAGACAAAAACTAGAAATAATACGTTTTATGTTGTTATACAGTATTAGAGCCTTTATTAGACACTTCTTAGACTTTCTTAGGGGGAAATTTGGGACACATTACAACAGAACTGTAATGTAAACCTAAGGATTTTTTTCTCCACTGTTAGACCGTTATTTGATCCTTATTAGAAGGTAACTGGGTATCACCACACAGACAAAGGTGTACATCTATTCACGGACGAGAAGCTCGTGCTTGTGTGATGTAAATATTGTTGCCGTTCTCCTCGGCTGACCTGTAACATTCGCACCACTGAGCTAGCTAGCGTGGTGATTTGGTTGGGGGATGAAATTCGGTAGTAAGAAACCCAGTTCTCACATGATGCTGCTCACAACAAGGTCTGTGGATTATCCTGAGTAACCTTTTTTTTCGGCACTTTGAGCAAAACATCTCTAGGCAGCCATCTCTACATTCAATATCTCCGAAGCTTGGCAACTCATACCAAACATCTAGATGAATAAATAGCACTGGTAGGAGAAAAAAATGTGTAGGCCTATTATTGATTTGGGGGTGAACTGTCCCTTTAAACCAATACTATCTTTACACTGCTTTCAGACTTTGGTTGTTTGTCTCATTTGTTTTTTAGTTAGAGTGACATTTAGCATACTGAACAATAAAGCCACACTGTGCTGTTTAAAGAAGGCGGTTTTCTGGATTATCTTTAAAAAAATGTTGTTTAACAGGTATTTTAGATCAGATTTAAGCAGGTTTAAGTTTGTAAAGTTAGATTACTGTAAAGCTGCTCATTGGAACAGACCCAAGGTGTGTGGAAGTGTGTGTGTGTTTGTCTGGAAGTGATTAGGTGCGCCAGGAGGTTTATAAAGATTAGTGTATGTGTTCATAAGGTGTGTCTCTAATCGTCAGCCAGGTTGTGACAATACAGGATCAGAGCAATAAACTTAAACTAAACATTGCGTTCCAGTGACAATTTCACAGGAGGAAGTTGTAGGAAGGTGGATGTGGGTCCAGTTTTATTTTCTGTGAACTATGAAAAAAATATGGGGTCATTTTGAACTTAGATCATCATTGAAACTGTGTGCTGTCGCTGGTGTTTTGTTGTTACATGCTGTTGCTGTGCAGTGATTATATTTTAACTGATAAACTTTTACGACCTGCCATAGTTACACATATTCAGTGTCCTCCTCAGTTACACGTTGGCCGGATTAGGCCAGTCTCTTTCTAATCCAGAGGTTCTCAAACTCTTTCTTTTAAAAAGTTCAGGCCCAAACCCCACAATTTCTTTTATTATTCATTAAAGGTAGAATCAGTAGGATTTGTCCAAGCTGTTCATAAATGCACCAGAAAGTTATGAGACTCATTGCCAGGACATTTCTGTGCAGATACAGACATTATGATTAAAATGGATGGATTTCATGTCCATACATTGTTTTTAGGGAAAATGTTAAATATGCCTTTAACAACTGGAATATTAATGATTAATTATTTATCAATTAATTGCCATTTAGATACTCACTGATTAGAAATGTATTAACCGACAATGCATGTTTTGTGTACCATTTCTCAGGAGCTCACAGGTTTTCTCAAGATTTGTCAGATTTGGTCTGCGTTGATAGTCTAGAACCGTCATTTAACATTGTTTTGTTTTGCGGAGCCTTTTGCTAAATAGGGACAGGCGGACAGCGATCAGTGGGATCACAGCCTCACTCCTTCGTTTTAGAAGGCATTACTAATGATGAACAGTTGTGGATGTGGGTGTTGAAGTGCTGCAAAGTAAAGTAGATTTCCAGAGCTGAAAATGACCCACATTCAGGGACTACGCATTTTGCCAGGTGCTGTCAGTGTTATATCCCCTCCAGATGTTAATGAACACGCTCATGTGTTCCTGTGGGGGCTTTGAGTTGCTTTTGAGTTGCTGCCTGTTTTGTTCCATCAGGCACATGTACACACTCAGCCACACAACCACACATGCACCTACACACTAAAGCCCCTCACAGCTACTGGTCAGACCTCTCATTAGTTTTACTGCCATCCACATCAAAGAAAGGGGAGACCAATTTTGTCCCTTTGGACTAACAAATTAGGCTCTGGTTTCAGTTTACAAGCTCAGGTTTTGATTAGGAAATCATTTAACTGTTTTACTATGACTGGATCTTCTCACGAAAGGCTAGAGGTGCCTACAGGATGGGACGTTCTGCTTCACTCTGGTGGTCTGTGGCACCCTCCAGTGGTCATTGTAGTACAATGTGCAACTGATTGGCCAATAGAGGAGACCTCTTTATACTGATCTCTGAAGATTAATGCTTTCTCTTGCTTACAAAAATCATGGCAGATTAATACTTTTTCAATAACTACCACATGACTTATAATGACTCCAAATCACTACCAAAATCACATAGGCCCAAATTAAATCTGCGTCACAGACTGACATTTCCACAGATTTTCCCCATATTTTCAGCATTTTAAACAAATAAACAAAGAGATGCTGCTTATAAAGCTCAGGATGTTATAAAGCACAGTTTTCATATTAATCTATCTATCTCTGTGTTTGTGTATGCATTTAAGTTGTATTTATTGGAGGACAAATAATTAATGGTTAATATTTTAGTTGCCCTGTCCTGCATTTTATTGACTTTTCCAACAACATTCACATTCTGTTTTGAGCTGTTAGTCATGGGAAAAATCTTCAATTTAAAAGTTCATCTGTGCATCTGTGTATATTTGCTCAAAAACAATCCTTGTTATCTTAAATTAATCTTGTCTATCACATCACAAGCAAAACAACATTCTGCAGAATTCTGCAGTTTTTCATTCTGGATCACTGATGAAAACTGTGAAAAAATCTGCAGATTCTGTTTGGGCCTGATTATCAGTAGTTCCTTTTTGCTGTACTATCAACAGTGACAGTGCCCTTTAAAGTCAGAGAGAAGGAGCTATGGAGTACAGCTGAATAAAGTATTTTCTGCAAAGCTAGTTTCAAATCAGCAGCTGATACATTAGTGGAAATACAGTATATAGCAATAACTTCCTCTTAGACACTCTAGACACTCACCAAAACCTCTGAATTTTTGTTGTAACTGTAAATCAGATTGTGAAACAGTAAATAACTGTTAACATTGTGAACCCTAGAAAGAATCTATAGAAAAATACATGAAAGCATGAAATAAGAGCAGTGCATATGTGAAATATTTTATTGGCATTGTTGTTGCAGACATCATGTGCACAAACTCACTCATCCAATATTAGAGACACACAATAATAAAATAAATACGAGGTTCTTTCAAAACAGTACTTTCAAGTTTTTTGGAGATATTTGTTGTTAAAGTACACACATCAACATAACAGTAAACCTGTTGATTTACAGTATAGTGCCTGTGTGCATTACTGGAGATCATATAGTATGATGTTCTTACCCTGCATTAAAAATGACAAACATTTTAATAGACCATTTTAGATTTATGAAATAATCTTAAGAACACCACATAAAAAAAAGGCTCTTGTGTTTTCAAAACTGTTAACTCAAGAATCATATATCTTGTTAAAGCAGCCTAGCACAGAACAAGCAGCAGCAAATAAACAACCAAAGAATTGCTGTCTTCAGTTGCAATGTGAAAACTCAAATAACATTACAGGCTAACATTAGACACCCCCTTTATACACTGTGTATTTAAAACCCAACAGGCTCCAGGAAGGCGGACTCTATCCTCTATTTCAGGACCTTTTCCCCCCTGTTGGCGGGAGGTTGGGGGGATGTTTGTGGTAATAGTCTGGTGGGGTGGGATTGGGGCTCGCATTCATCCCTGTAGGGACATAATACATACTCTCCAGGTAGCTCTGGTCCAATGGTGGGTGGTTCTGGGGCTCTGGCTTGGGTGCCTGACCAGAGGGATTCCTGTAGCCGATCACAGGCCCACTTGGGTGCATTGTTGCTGCGGCAGAGGCCTCAGGATATCGGGGTGGCTGGGGCTGTGCCTGGGGATGGGCTGGAGGAGGAGGAGGAGGAGGAGCAGCATAGGGCATGTACTGTGGAGCAGGGGCATACATGTTGGGGTTGTGGAGAGGTGGATAGGGGGCTGCTGAAGGAGGATACAGGCCTGAATGTGACATTGCTTGCTGTGGGATGAGCACTTCCACATATTGGCCAGTCTCTGGGTCAAACAACATTTTCCTGAGCGGCTGTACAGGCACCTCAATGTAAAAGTACTTCCCTGTCTCAGGATCCAGGAGCACTCTGCGAGGTGTCTGTCCATAGCTAGTTTCTGAGTACAAACTTGAGCTGTCTCCCCCATATTCAGAGCCATAGGAGGGCCCCAGGCTTTGAGAGCCACACAGGTACTGAGGATCCATAGGAGGAAGGCCAGGAGAGTGGCTGTGGCCAGGATCGCTGTAAGGAGCACCAGCCATTCCAGGCGGCTGTTGCTGGGGGGATCTGTGGACAGGGGGTCGTCGAGAATCAATATGCTGGGGTGGCTGCAATGGTCGGTCAGCAGGGCAGGCCTGCATGAGCGATGGGTGGGGAG
Organism: Lutjanus campechanus; assembly: GCA_027495735.1. NCBI lineage: Eukaryota > Metazoa > Chordata > Actinopteri > Lutjaniformes > Lutjanidae > Lutjanus > Lutjanus campechanus. The sequence continues at coordinate 25,288 of JAJHUR010055919.1, forward strand.
GACAGGGAGGAGGCTGGTGGAGAGGCTGGTACATGGCTGGTGGCTGGCCTGGACCAAAAGGACTTGATTTTGGAGAGCCGGGTTGATAACTAATCTGCTGAGGGTCCGCTTTGCACTGGTGGGGACGGAGAGAGGGCTGAGCCACTGGGTAAGGTAGTGCCTGGCCTGGAGAGTGTGCTGGGGCAGGGGGGGTGAGGTTATGGGGGCTGCGGTGATGGTGAGTAGGAGTGAGACCAGGGTGGGAAGGGCAGCCAGCTGTGCAGGAGCAGGGAGGAGGGCGGGAGGACGGTTGATAGCGATTTGACCTCCTGGGGGTCAGATCTGGCAGCATGAGGGGACTGAAGCTCTCTCTTTCATCGTAGCTCGGAGGGTCATCTGAGGCATAAAAGTGCAGCTCATCTGTCCTTTGTGAGCGCTCACTTGAGAGTGACCTGCGAAATGCCTGGTGTGCGTATCCTGGCACTTGTGTTGTGGAAACAGCAGCGGGTTGTTTTGTATTGTTTGAAGTCACCGGCATTGCTTGTTCATGAGGGTATGCCGTCCTGGGATACTGTGGCTGGCTCTCTGGATCCATAACAGCTGGCTGACTTGGCTGGCTTAGCTGGTTAGCTCCGGCTGAGGCAGGTGCAGGGACTTGGGTTGATTTTGGGTCAGAAACTGGACCTGGAGCTGAGGTTAAAACTGCACCAGTGCCTGATGTTGGAGCTGTAGCTAAGGTTGTGGGCCTTTGTGTGTAACTAGAGCTCTGTTGTGGGGCCCCTGGCTTTTGCTGCTCACCTCTGTCATGAGATGCCTCTCTCTCCGATGGTGCTGTGGACTGGTTTGGGACATTGGGGGTGGTGGTTGCTGTTGTTTTACAAGATGGAGGTTTGAGGCTGGATATTGCAGATACAGCTAATTTTCTTGTATAATTTGACGTTGATGTTGATTCATTAGAGATCTTTCTATAGATTGTCGGCGAGGACACTACGATTGTATGAGACCTCTCCTCACCTTGTGGTTTTGCAGTTGTTGTTGCAGATGGTCTCGGTGCCTCATTTGGCACTGCTCCTATATCTGCAGGTTTGAATTTGCAGCTTGGTTTTGGAGGCACAACCGGCTTTTGAGAATTTTTAGCTATAGATTTAACTTCAATGGTTTGTGGCCTGTTGTTTCCTGTAGCATTTGTGGGCATTTCTTGTTTCTGTGTTTCTTTAGACAGTGACTTAACTTCAATTGGCTGTGGTCTGAACCTCCTTATTGCAGGGGACCTTGGCGGGAAAGTTGGATCTAATCTTTTCACTGCTTCAAAATCTCCTAGCTCCTTCTGTTTGGTGAGAGGTGGCGTTTGCTCCAGTGTGTTCCTTAGCGTAGAAGGACTTTTTTGCTTTGCTGTGTCTTTTACAGTAGGCTTAATGCCAGCTCCCTCATCTTCTCTGGTCTTTGTTAGGGTATCTGTGCTGTCAGACGCAGCTGCTGGGCCAGACGTGGCAGATGAGGAGGAGAATGTCCTCTCTCTATGAGACTCAATCCGACCTCCATCTGAAGAGGTCTGAAGGGGGATCTCCAGGCTGTTCACATGCTTACGGGGAACCCCTTTACCTCCAGCTCCATTCTGGTTGTCACCCACCACTGCTCCAATGTCAGCTTGGTAACCTTTCTCTTTTAATAACATGGAAACTGAGTGGCCACTGCTACCATGGGTGCTGCCAGGTGTAGTGGGCCCAGGTGAAAGTGAAGCAGCCGGAGTTTGGAGTGAGGTGGGAATCTCTTCCTGGGCTGGAGATGTCTTGGTCTTGCTGGATCCATCCCTTATCAACACTACAGCAGTGGACACCTCTCTTTCCTTACTGGGCTGTCTGGGAAGACTTCCAAGCATGGGAGGTTTTCTGTCTGTTTTAACTACCACAGGTCTGTCCCCATTGTCTGGTGCTTTACGCATTTCTGTCGTAGTCTCTTGAGTTTCTTCATGTTGGCATGACTTGGCACTTCCTGTGTCTCCTGTTGTGTAATTCTGAGTGTTTGCATTCAAGGAGTTCTGTGATTCTGCCTCTGTGGCATACTTTGGAGAAGCCCGGGGTTTGTCACCCACATTATCTGAGTCTTTCGTGATGCACGCCATTTTATTTTTGTCTTCTTTCCAGCAAACAGCCTTGTATTCTATTTGCATGGGCTGTGGACGAGACAAAGGATTTCCTTTGCTCTGAGGAGGTGGTGTCAGCAGTTTTGAGTCTTTCAACTCTTGCTGTTCCTCTGTTCTGAACTCCTCTTCCCTCTCCTCCGTCCTTATCTCCTGCCTTACCTCCCTCTCCTCCCTTGCTATGACCTCTTCCCTCCTCTCTTCTTTTATTTCCTCACTCCTTTCCTCATTAAACATTCCCATCCTTTCTTCATTTAGATTTGCTGTTACTGCAGCACTAGTTGCCTTGAAGGAGAGATTATATGTATTTTTCACAAGTCGCCTTACATCTCTAACTTTGTGAATGGGGACCTTAACTTGATTATTCCCATTTCCCTCTTCTTCTTCTGTTTTCTCATCTACACTGGTCTGTACCCTTTCATCCCTTTCTCTGTAAGACATGTCTAGTGAAGAAGCCTCAGGTTTGTTTTCTGCCTCAGGGGTAAGACAGACATTCAAGGAGGCTTTCTTTTTCTCCACAGCTTTGAATGCAATCTCCTGTGTTTTTGACGAGTGAACGCCCTTGTCACCCTGTTGCAGTTGTTTATGGTCCTCTGTGTTTTCACATTCCTGGTCTCTATTTGTCGCCCTGGCCTGCGTGCTGCTGGCTCCAGTGGCAGAAGGAGCTCCTGTGTTCCTGGCAGTGGCATGTGCTGAGTCACCAACCTCCCTTCCGTCCCATATTTTACTGTCATCTGCTCGTTGTCCTCCACTTGACTGTTTACTATCGAATGGCACTTTCAATTCTGATTTCATTTCAGATCTTAATGAGGTTGCACTCCTGCTTTGAGAATCAGCCTCTTCACTCTCTGACAGTGAAAAGGTAACACTTCTGCTGCTGCTCGATGAACCTGGCCTGTTACTGGATCTCATTCCAAAGGTTTTTGGTGGTTTGGTTTCATCCTTTGTGCTTGGCTCTCCCCTCAAAGAAAGTGTCTCAGATGAGAGACTATAATCTGACTGAAGACTGGAACTCAGATTATGTACATCAGGTTTTGGGGACTCTCTAAGTGGTGTTACAACACTCTCTGTTTGTGAGCTGTTTTCCTCAAAAGCGGGGCTCACTTCCTCTCCTGCCTGCTCATCAGGTTGCTTATCAACACTTTGCATCTTCTTGGACAACACACTCTTGATGAGACAAGTGGCCATCTTGGTTTTACTGCATGTTTCATCTAGAGAAGCAGACTTCTGGAGTTTGGATTTTCTTTCATTTTGTTGATTGGGCTCAGGGCTGCGCTCAGAAGTGTAGCACTGCTGTATTGCTGCTGGTGTACTGTGTTGTCTCACAAATGTCTCTCTGGAGTGACTCTCTAGAGAGGGGCTTTCTCCCATCACTGGTACCCCAGGACTGCTATTTTCACTGCTCTCATCCTGCTTCCCTTCAGAAGTATCCTTTCTTTTCAGCTGGATCTGTCTCTTTGGCACTCCTCTTCTCACTTTCCTGGATTCCTCTCTTTCGATGGCCACATCTACACATTCAAAGCTGCCCAATTCATAGCGCCTTGATGGATCTAAGCCATCTGAGTAGTATGCAGATGGCTGCTGGAAGCAGAGTTCATCATTGTCCAACTTTGAAGCAGAACCCCGGAAGTCAGCATAGGCCGGCCAGGCAGCACTGACCCCAGCTGGGCTCTCCTGGGTAGATGGTTGAGAAATGTTGGTAGATGAACGGTGGCTGGAGTTGTACATATCAAGGTAATCTACCTCAGGGCTTGACAGGCTGCGGAAAGCCACATCTGTAAACCACTTCACCTCATTGTCTGCCTCATCAAGCTCACTTCCCATGCTGGAGCTGGAACTCCGGCCGGGCCTGTTTATGGCCACGCGTCCAGGAGCACTGTTCTTGTTCTGTGGTGCAGGAGGTTGAAGCCGTCTGCCAGAAACACCACCTCTGGAGTCTTGTTGTGAAGCAAGCCTAAACAGACTCTGTTGTTGCTGTAGCTGTCTGGTGGAAAGCAAGCTCTCTGAATAGGAATGCACTGCTGGCAGTCCCTGACGGGTCTCTCTGCTTGTGGGAGCTGCTCTGCGACTCGCAGGCCCTTTTCTATTCCTGGCATTGAATGACAGCTCAACCTGTTCCCCTCTGTAACTGGCGTCCCCCTGCCACCCCTTCCCCTTTTCAGGAAGCCACTCCTCCCTCTTTCTCTCTCTCTCCATCTCCCTATTCATTTGCCTCCCTCTACCTAACTCTCTATCCTCCTCCAGCTGCATTTCCCTCTCCATTTCCAATTGCGTTCCTAGCCTGACCCAGTCAGCCTGGCTATTATTGTCGACAGGGGCAACAGTGGGGCTTTCCCTATTTGTCACCGCTTTCTTTAAATTACCTCTCGGTGAGGATGCTACAACCTGAGAGGGGCTGCGGCTTCTGTTCTGCCAGTGTCTGTATGGTTTCTCAGGGGCTATTATATGCACAGGTGTAAACCTGGTGAGTGGCGGAGAGGGAGTCCGCCTTCTGTTTCTGTTCTGGGCCATGTCCTCTGTGGACCTCTCTCTGTTTTCACGTCTAACACTGGTCGACAGCTGTCCTCTCGTCTGCTCACGTGTACAAGATGATTTTAATGAGCTGCTTTCAGGAGTTAGGGAATGAGCTGAATAAGCTGACTGAGGTTGTGGGTTTTGAAGTCTCTGCACAGGTGATTTAGATGGAGCCCTGTGCACAGGGGAAATGCTGGGACTCCTGTCTTTAGAGAATAGAATATTAGGAGAAGGACTCTTGGTTACAATGGGAGGATTATTGTAAGTTTCTTCTTTCTGAAACAAGGAGGGGTCAATGGCTTGATTTTCTTTAGAGGAGATGACTACACTTGAGTTTGCTTCGTTGGGGGCTGCTTCTCTGTCTGTGCTGTCTACCTTTTCCTCAGCTAAGAGAGGTGAAGTAGATATAGGTGAATGGACTGACACAACTGGTGATCTGCTTTTGATTTCAGCTACAACTGAACTCTCTCCCCTGTCCAATTCAAATACAGGTGACACAATCTCTTTGGCCAAATGTGTGGCGTACTGTGTTTCTGTAATATCAACTGAGGAGGAATCCACGTCTACCTCAGGTGTGTTTCTCAGAGGAGGAGGAGTAGGCTGTGTAGACTGAGGGTTGTACTCCGTACAGAGATTTGCTGGTAAAGGCTGATGATATCTCTGCTCAGGAGATGGGGCCACAGGGGATGGCTCTTTACTTCTGTGTTGGGGTGAGGGACTTTGATACCTGTCTGATGAAGGGCTTTGATATCTTGGCTCAGGTGAGGGAGTGTGATGCTTCGGCTGGGGTGAAGGTGTTCGGTACCTGGGTTGATGAGTTATTTCAGGCTGCAGGACAGAACTTGAGAAGCTTAATATAGGAGGTGAGTCTCGTGGTGTACCAGTGGACTCTGCTCTACTGCTCTGTATACTGTCTCTGCTTGGGGTAGGGCTCCTTGCATCAGGGGACACACGTGTCCTGTCGGGCTCAGGGGTGGAGAGCCGAGAGAGCTCAGGAAACGGCGGAGTATCCCTGTCCTCCGGTTGAACAACAGAGTAAGAAATTCCTGTGATGTGAGGGGATGAAGTGAGGCTTCTTGATGAGGCAGAGTCAAAGTGAGGCTCTAAGAAAGGAGAGGCTGATGTCTCCACTTCAGAAGACTGCTCTCTCCTATGGACCTCAGGTGAGGATGCTGTAATCCTGATTTCAGGCGAGGGAGCAGTATATCTGCGCTCTATGGGAGAGCAGTTCCTCGTAACTTCAGGTGATGGAGATAAACTATAACTTACCACAGGTGAAGATACCTGGGTAGGTGTTGGAGGTGTTGAACTGTCTCTTATTTGATGTGAGGGGTCAGGAGAAGGAGCTCTTGTCCCAATTTTAGCTGGTGAAGCAGCACAGAGCAGGCCAGGCGAGGGAGCTGTGTTATTTAATTCAGGTGAGACACGACTCTCCACGATCTCAGGAGATGTTGCTATTGAAATGACAGGTGAGGGAGGTGTGTATCGTGGGGCAGGTGTAGACCCAGTACTGGCAGGTTCAGCTGATAACCTTGCACTTTGACTTTCAGGAGTAGTTCTGGAGTCCCTCCCTGCTGTCGAAAGACCTGAAATCAGCTCAGGGGTGTGGTTAGAGTCTTCGATATCAGGTGTGGAGCCTCTGCTGAAGAGATCAGGCAGGGAGACTCTCCCTCTTGGGTCAAGAAAAGGAGATGATGATTGAGTATCAGGGGAGTAGGACCTATTATTTAGCCCAGGAAAGACTGGTGTTTCTCTTGACTGGGATGACAACTCTGTACTGCTGGGTGAAGGCAATGGCGATGAAAGGACAGCTCTAGATTCTGTAAAATCCAGAGACAAATCCTTTGATGTGGGCTCAGGTGAGGGACTGCTGTGTTGATTAAAGTAGCTGCTCCTTGGCTCAGGTGAGTCTTGTGCTATCCTAAACTCAGGTAGAGATTGGGTGTTCACCGATTCAGAAGAGGATGAGCTGACACAGTTCCTAGGCTCAGGGGAGGGGCTTGGAGTTAAAGACTGATGTGAGGGGCTGTTAAGTCTATCTTTGAAAGCAGGATTGATTCCCCTCGATTCAGCTTCTGAATGCGCTTGTGTAGGATTAGGTGGTGATGGTGAACATCTTTTTTCAACTGAGGAACAAGATAAGGATGATGCAGCTCCCCCTGGACTCAGGGTATAGGGGCTGTGGTGTCCAGGAGAGGGTGTCCTCTCTCCAGTGTTGACGACTTGAGACGATGGGCTAGCTGCACTTAGATGAGGCACTGGTGATTTGCTTTTTGGTTCTAAATTTGGGCTACTGTCCTCAGAAACATCTGGAGGCCCTGAGCTCAGTCCCTTGCCCTCTGGCTGCGTCCTCTCTGAAGACTCACTCTGCAACGGGGGGCTGTAAAGCCTATCTCTTGAATCTTCGAAGCCCTCCTCTCCTTCACTGGAGCCTGGTGCAGTGTGATAAGAGCCTGAGTCGTTCTGGTCATCCCCCAGGGGTGATGCAGCAGCTGTCCCGTTCACCTCCCTTGGGGAAGGGACAAAAGTCCCTACAGCAGGGCTGCTCGAGAGAGAGGGTGACTCACAGTCGTCTCCAAAAATGTCACAAAGGCAAGTAGTCTCAGAAATTACACTGCGCTGACTAGGAGTGTTGATGATATCGAAGATTTCAACGCGGTTGGGGGTGCCGTCACGATGACACAGGGAGAAGGTGCGGGGCGCACTGCGCAGGAAGGAGTAGCTGTCCCCTTGGAGAGTCCAGCTGTCCATCGCTCGTCCACAAGCTCCAAATTCTCACTGTGGCCAGTCCAGTCTGCTCCTCTGGTCTGCTCTGGGCTCTGTTCCTGGACTGGAAACAAGATATGGTCACCTGGAGGGTGTGTAGCTCATTCATTTATATCACCACTAGCAGTGATGAATATTACTGCGGCAAAGCTTATTAATAGCAAATATAGAGGCTAAAACTGCAAAATAATTGAAATTAGGCTAAATCATTGTGCTTTGTTTCTGTTTTGTTAGCTTGCAAACAGAAAATTTAGCTTTAACCCTAAAATTTTCTGAGAGTGCCATGCACAGGCATATTGTAAACCCTCAAAAGGGGTTCAGGACATGACTATAACTCTCTCACTCTGGCTTTAAAACGCAGTAGCAAGCAATCTTAAATCAACTAAAGACAACATATACACATTCACGTTATTCTGACTAAAAATCTTTAGTTGATACCAGAAATTTATATCCCCTACATTCAAATAAAAGCTCACAAGATTTCATCAGGATATATATTAATATGACATGCAATTTATTTTGAATAACAAAGACATTTTCTTACATCCATGGAAAGTGACTATATTTAAATTACTTCTGCACAATACATACCGTTTATCTAAACTTTCCACATTTCCTTGGTGTAGGAGTGACTAGGGAAAGAGAGCATGCTCCCTGTGCAAAGAGACCTGACAGAATGAATTGATACTGTACCTTTGGCCAATGATGAGGCTTTCCCAAGGGCACTGAGTTCCTCTCTGCTGTAATATTTGCCGCTCATCCAACAACTGCCCATCAAAATCCACAACTGAGTCCAGGACTGAGCAGCTCCGCACAGCTCAGTCTGGCAGTGCCACACTGGCTGGACTACTTCAGAACGCAAGAGGCACTGCCATGGATCAGACTTGAATAGAAAAAGCCAAGAGGGGCATCTCGCTCAGACAAGTTACATCCTCCAACGCTCCCATCTCTATTTCTGCCCCCTCCCATCTGAGTTGGCTTCGGGGAAATTGCTAACTGAGTCTAACCTGGATCTTTTTTCTTTTCCAGGCCGGGGTTTGGTTGGACATTGGCTTTCCTGTGTGAGCTGGGCTAGGGAGCAGCGCTGGGGGTGGGAGGGTTTATAGTTAGCAGCAGGTGCTGATCCGGCCAGGACGGATGAGTGCGCCTGGAATCTGACACTTACAGCCAGCTCAGTCACAGGGCTTCTCTATATATAGACCCATACTATCAGGGCCAGATAGCTATAGCTTTAGCTGTTTGCCTGAGCATGCTGGTGGGAAAAGAAAGGGGAAACATGGAGCTCAATGTACAGCCTATACATTGTCCACTTAAACACTAGATATGAGGTTATACTTAACACTCAGGATGTATTTAATGTATGCTGGTTTGTATGTATAAGTCTGTGTGTGTGGATGCTAAGCTAAGGTGTAGGTGGGATACAGCAGGTCAAAGGTTGACACAGACCACCCATCTTTGAAAGGTCACATGCAGAGCTCCTGTGCACTGTATGGTAACTAGCAACACTTGAATAACACCGGTGAAGTGCTCTCACATGTTTTAAGTCACGTTTTTCTCTTTAACATCTGGATACTTCATGTTCCAGGAGTCAATGGATAATTTCTAGAACTGCAACTCTTATTATTATTATTGTTGTTGTTGTTGTTATTATTATTATTATTATCATTATTATCATTATTACTATATTATTATTGCACCCTTAATAATTTCAATCATATATTTATGTTTAAAGGGGATCGTGTCATTTTACTGTATTAATTATTGTTGCTCCAATAGCAGCTCCCTCTGAACCACATTAAGGCTGTCTGGGCATGTTTGATGGTGGTGAGTTTGGATAAGCCCTCTGTCCCTAACCTAATACCTCATAAGATTGCCGTTCATCTCAGTCATTAAGTCATTCAGGGCAAGCCAATGGAAAATCTTTGATTGCAGCCGCGACAGAACATTGCATAAGGCTGTGACTAAGGATATATTATTGTATCAAAGGGTTGAGAGATTGCTTTCAACACTGAAGAGTCAACAATCTCTTAAATGTATGACCTCATATGTTTGTAATTTGGCCCCCTTTACTGTCTGAAGAGTTATACATTGCAGCAAGTGCACACATTTTTGTTGTGGCCAGCCAAAATGGGAACTGCTTGACCTTGGTGGAATTAGTGCAATATGGCTCTACTCACAGAGCTATACAACAGTCATATATCTTTTTTACACCATTAATTCTGCATCAATTCAAAATTCAATTGTTTATAGACTAGTGTTGTAGACTCCAGTTCCTCTTTCAAAGATATCCTGGGAGTGATTTTCACTGGAGGCTCTAATGGCATGACACACATGGGTCATCATCCCTCTGAACTCTTAACAGGTATTACGGAGAGGGTGGATTATGTGAAAGAACTCACACAGTGAACTGGCATACACTGTTACATTATGTGTTATAAATAAACACAGATACTATCCTATAATTTCATTCTACTACTGGCCCCGCCCTTGAAGAGCAACTGATTTTTTATTTTTATATTACAAACACTTACCTTTTTGACCCAGTGCAGCACCCACTATTTTTTCTTCAAACACAGATGTTACTTGGAAAATGCAGGGTGAAAGTATCAATAAAGTTTTAAAGCTATAATCTGCATTTTTCCATATTAAAAGTCAGGAAATGTGACTAAATGTAACATGAATATAACTTTAATACATTACCTCCATGAACATGTCTCCTAAGATCCCACACTACTTCACAACATCATCAAACTACACCTTTAGTTATTGTTTTAACGTGAGAGAAACACCTGGCGGTAGAATTTACATGTTGTATGTTTAAAGGTTAGAGAGACGACAACATGTACGCGTGTACCAATATATGTGCTGGTGTGTAGCCGACTGTGAACTTAGTGTACAGAAGTGCTGATATGAATCTGAACCTCTGTGGTTATGGCAGCACAGTAGACTGGATGAGGACTCAGTGGGAAAGAATGCTGAGCACCTCAGCAATGGGGAGCTTTAGTCTACATCACTGATAGATTAGTCACACCAGTCTGCCCAAGTCCAAAGACCTCACCCACCCTCAGCAACAAGCCATGCATGAACAATACGCTGTGTAGGCATCTATAAGCAGATATAATAACCTTTTAGGGGCTTGACAGAGAGGCTGATGTTCAGTGTCCACATGGTGAGCAAATCTCAAGATGTCTGGAACAGCACTTTCTTGTATGTGACGATAAACGCGACTTACTTTTTAAAATGAATTATGGCGACTTTTTCTGCTTGTGTTCTATCTGTGGTACATGATGCTAAACAAGGGTCCAGTCTCATGATGGGCTATTCAAGTGCTAGTAAACAGTGAGAATATAAACACAAGATCACATTTCAAATCTATCTTTTTTGAACTGACCTAGTTGCTCTTTTAGGATGTGATTAACTTTGCATGCCCAAGTTCCATACAGGCCACATTTCTAATATTAGCTATATTTTAGTTGTTTTTGTTTGGTCATCAGTGATAGAGAATTTTGAGGCCTGTACCTGTTTCTACCAGAATATTACTATTTTAATCTTCCACTACATATCAGAAGGAAATGTACTTTTTACTCCACTACATAGAGATGTCTGCTGTACTTAGTAGTTACTTTGCACATTAAGACTTTACATGCAAAACATATGATCAGCTTAAAATATGTGATGTGTTGCTAAAGATAAAAGAAAAAAATAAAAGCACCCCACCTGCATGCAATGGGGCATCAGTGCATATGCATTAATGATGCATTTGTGATAAAAAA
>JAJHUR010055948.1:0-18511 GCA_027495735.1 Lutjanus campechanus
CCGTTAGCTAAGCTAGATACCAACCTTGGTAAGATCAACACCAGAGCCCACAATCGGCAGCCCGTCTTCGTCCATGTTGGATTTTTAAAAGTTCCTGCAGATTATAGTTCACTTTCAGTTACAATACCAAGAAGTTTCGCTGCAAAAAGAGAAAAATCGCTACCTAAAAATATTTGCTTTGAAACGTTTCATGTGACTCTGGACTGTGTGATCACGTCGTAACGTCACAAACGTCAGGAGGATACTTCCGGTAGTATCAGCCAATGGGAGGTGTGATGTGAGCTTTTATTTTGAAGTTTGCCTATTTGCCTGTAGAAAATAACAACATCCGATTGTTTCTAGCAGCCGCACTTTACAATTTTTGACTTGAGCCATTTTAAAAAGCTACACAACGTTTAAGTCAACAGTAAGGTCTTTATTTTTACTCACATGTGAGGAACTTATTCGTAATTTTGCCTCATCATTTCACAAAAGATTTTTTTTTTCAGGGCAAAATGCTGCATAATTGCCCAGTTGTATCTGTGATGTTTTTTTGATGTACTTTACAGCAAAAAATAAATGAATATTTGAAGAGTCAGAGCTGTTCTTTCTATTTTTGTTGTAATATTTATGTCAGATTTGGCTCAGTTGTATGGAATATGAAATGATCCATCTTTCCTCACCACATCCTAGCCTTTCTTACCCTCAGGTATGCATAAATTACAGGTTATATGCACTTCCTCCATCTGATGAAGACAGTGTGATTCACTAAAAATCCAGAGAAAAAGCAAGAATGTGGATCTTGAAATTGGGTTGTTTAGAAAAGACTAGTATTGTTAAAAAAAAAAAAGATTCTCTTACTCCATATAAGTGTACAAGTGTAAAACTGACAATTTAAGAGCATGTAATATGTTTCAACTTAAGACGGGAGGAGATAAACTGGATTTTAAAGTGAAAAGCTGTCACAGCTGAGTTTATCATACAGTCTATGGAGAAGAAGCAGAGTTGTGAGACTTTTATTTTGAAAAGAAGAGGCACAGGAAGAGACGAGTTGAGGAAACGGGTGTTTGCGTGCTAACAGCGCATGTTAGCCCCCCAAAATTCAAACAACATTATTATACATGAATTTCTTAACGTTACAGGAGACATATCGCACTAATGGAGGTTGTTGGTTCAACAGAGAAAATAAACGGTACGTATATTAATAATCTGCTGCCGCTTTCATTCAAAACAGGCTCTGTTTATGTTAGTCAGACTGTTAGCGGGATCCGTCTATTTACTGGAATAATGACTGTTAAAAACCTGTCAGACTGGTGCTGTTGCATTGGAAATGTACTTGTTATATGCACACTTTAAATAATAATATCAAGTATCACAATTCGTTGTTTAGAAATATAAAGCACGGCTGTAGATACTTTAGTAGGTTGCAAGTTTGAAACTCCTATTAAATTGTTTCGTCCAGCAGTTATACTGGTTCACAGGCTGTGGGAGTTTACACTTATGAAATAAAATGCATTAATTTATCAGTAGTTCTGCTTTTGCTTTGATTTGGCAATTATTTTCCTCCATTTATTTTTTATAAATATCTTACATGTGCAAGACTTGTTCAAAAGACATCACAAGAAATATAAATAAATGGATTTAAAAGACAATAAAAACAAAAATACATTTGACGCTATGGGGGGCTACATAATTAAAAACTAAAATATCAAATAAAACTATCTATTTTTTTAATCTGCCACAAACTGTTATAGTTCCAATTGCTTTTTGTCTCAAGTGTGAGTGTTGAATTTAATAATTGTATTGCTTGTGGAACTGTAATGATTAATCATTTATGAATTGATTGTGACATTAATTGCCAACTATTTTGATAAGAGATAAGAAGCATGGCTTCTTACCTGGTAAGTGACATTTATAGATGTAAAATCTCGCCATTATAGTAATAACATTAATCATGTGACCATTATAAGTGTTCCTGTGTGCACCATCTTCTAGGAGACCACGCAATACACTCATAAAACCCTCATCAATATTTCCAGCAATAAAAGCACACAGATTTCGCCAGAAATTCTCCTCAACTGTGTAGTTGAGTGTGTTTGCAAGTGCTCTCCTCAGTCAGCAGCTCACTGATGCCCTCAACAGGCCGTCTCTCACATTACACTTGTACGTTTCAGAGCCCAGCCTGCCTCTGTCGTCCCTTCGCCTCCTGGTGCCTCCACTGCAGCTCCTGTCTGCTGCCATGTGGCAGCTGGCGAAACAGAAAGATGTGATGAATTATGAGAAGCTGCAGGAGTTTGTGTTCATGGTGACTGAGGCCATGCCTGGACTGATCAACCACAGACAGAGAGCCCAGCTCATCCTGGGTCTAAAAGCAAGGGTGAGCAGAGCAGAAAGTTGTATATTTGTATCATACATTCATAAATGTTAGCTTTAAAGGTTCAGTTCACCCCCAAATCAAAAATAAATATATTTTCCCTCTTACTTGTTTATCCATCTAGATTGTTTTGGTGTGAGTTGCAGAGTTTTGGAGGTATTGGCTATAAAGATGTCTGTCTCCTAACAGAACTAGAAGACAAAATAAACAATATGAAGTGTGAAAATACAACCAACAATAAAATAAAATAAAAGATCTTACTCGAGAGAAGGCAGACATCTATTCGCTTGATATCTCCAGAACTCTGCAACTCACATCAAAACAATCTAGCAGGATAAATAGCACTACAGATAAGAGGGAAAATATGTACTTTTCATTTTTGGGTGAACTGTCCCTTTAGTAATTTTGCAGTAACAGTTTGTTTGTTGATATTTCAGTTGATCCTGGAGCTTTGTAAAGGCTCGGTGCGTGGAGCTGTTGACTCTCAAATGATCCAGAGCCACTTGGATAAACTCCCGATAACCTCTGCAAACACAGATGTAAGTACAGAGAAGGAATACGCTCGTTAAAAACAAATAAATTTGATCCTTAAATGACATGAATCCTGTCTGTGGCAGTTCAGGGATGCAGAGGTGAAAACAACAGAGTCCACGTTTATTGCACTTGTTCAGAGCCTGCTGAAAGATCCAGTGGAGAGAGCGTATTTCTTCCAGGTCAGACAGATTTTAATCATTTCTCAGCTTGAGAATACTCTTTAAAAAGTCTTGTAGTAAATAAAAATGTAATTATCTCTAACAGGAGGTGTTCCCAGTGGAATATGGGCCACAATATGACGCCGCTCTGCATGTGTTGTTGTGGGAGCTGCTGTCAAAACTGGAAAAGCTGCTTCCAGTACCAGACTTAAAACAGGTATTCGGTCCGTCCATCCAGATGTCTCGGGTTGTTTTAACTTCTGCAAATCATGTGCCTTTCACCACAAACTTTAATAACAGCTGCACGTTGATTACAGACTGCAGCCTGGCTCGGCTCTGCTCCCCCTGCGCTGGAGGAATGTGTCCAGTCCTCGCCTGAAGAGCTGAGCCTAATATTCGAGCACTACAAAAGTTCAGGACTGCTGAAAATGCCATGTGAGTAGAGCTGAAATGAAATGCAACAATTTGGATGATAAATGAATCTTTTAAGATCATTTTCAAGCAAAAATACCAAACATATCCTGCTTTATGCTTCTTAAATGTAAGCATTTACTGCTTTTCTCTGTTTTATCATATTGACTTTAGTTTATTTAATGTATTAAGAGACAGTGTGGTTTTCAGTTGTATTATCTTTGCATCTTGTCTTATTTGGGAATATGAGTAGATTTGCACAGAATATTGTTTGTATACTTGGTTAATTATCTGATATTTTACAGATGGCCCTTCGTCCACCGTTGGCAGCTGCATCATGTCCGCTCTGTCCATCCCTCCCTCGCAGAAGACAAACATCTCCGTCGGACTGGAATCAATCCACAACTACGCTAACGTCCTAAACCCCGTCACTTTTGTCGGAACGGACCAGTACAGCGTCGTGGCCGTCTACACTGAAATGGAAGTCGGAGCGTCTGAAATACACGAAGAAATGATTGAGTCAGCAGAAGTGCAAGTTCAGACAGATTTCTATGAAGAGGAGATAGTGGCTGTGAGCACAGATAACACAGGTGGTGGGGAGGAGGAGGAGGAGGAGGAGGCTACCAGCATGAGGGCAGAAGAAACTACTGAAACTGTGGACGTTGCTAAAGCTCTGGAGACTCTTACGAAAACTTTTGCACTGAGGAAGGAGAGCCTGGGTCAAGATGTTCTGACAGGAAAGAGTAATGATGAGCTCGGGTCAGGAAACGCACCACAAGAAGGACATGAAACAAGAGACCAAACTAATGAGAAAAGAAGAGAAAATATTGTTGAAGAGGAGGAGGAGGAGGATGGATTCCAACATGGAGACATAACAGAGAGCAATACGGACTCTTGTTCAGACTTTAAGGACAAACATGGATCCTTTTCTGTCCAAGAAGAAACGACAGATGTCTCCAGTGAAGATCCAGAAACAGAACATGTGCGAAGATCCGGTCGTCTCCAAATGAAGACCTCACCGAGTTGGCTGGAGACGTCTAAAATCAATCAATCGGCCAGAGAAATTAGTGAAGAACCAAAAATGTACAAAAGCCATTTATACTGTAATGCTATAATAACTTCCTCGTTTGAGATTGCGTCAGTTTTCCCTTTTTTGTTTCAGTTGTGCTTCTTGTGGTCCCAAGATATGTCAGATTTCTTAAAAGGAATAAGAAAACAAGCACATTGATTTGCTTTTTTGCTGAGAACATACGACAAGGAGCTCTTAACTAGTTATGAAAATTTAATACTGATTCCTCTATGATCTACATAAGCAAACATGCCCATAACTTAGAGGATAGTCTATTTCTATATAGTTGTTCTTAATGGCTACCACCAGGTTTGAGTCTCTTTAATGCAGTGTTTCCCAATCCTGGTCCTGAGGGCCCGCTGCCCTGCATGTTTTAGGTGTTTCCTTGATCCAGTGCACCTTATTCAAAAGAACAGGCCTCTGCAGAGACTTAACGATGAGGCGATCATCTGAGTCAGGTGTGTTGGAGCAGAGAAATATCGAAAACATGCAGGGCAGCGGAGCCTGAGGACCAGCATCGGCAAACGCTGCCGATGAAGCGAGCCTGTGTTTACATTTTTCCAGGTTAAGTTACAGTTAATTGCACGTTAGCCATTTAAAAAGAAGCAGGATGAGTTTTTTCCCTCTGATAGTTTTATTTTTGAAGTTATATTTTGTGGTTATGGCAGAGGGAACTCTACCACTTTGGTCCACAGGGGCCTCCAAAATCAACAAAATATGAAAGTTCTTTGTAGTAGCTTTAAGACGGCCAGATGGTTGGCGAAGCTTAGCATAAAGACTGAAAGCAGGGAGAAATGGCTCGTCAAACCAAAGCATGAAGACATCTTCTGGCAAGGAAGTATCCCACCATGTAAAACTAACTTTTGTTGTTATAATTTACACAAAAAAACCCAGAACAAACAAGAAATAACTTGTTAATTACTTAGCTTTAGAGGTGCTGCAAGGCAGATTTTCCAGCCTTTGCACAAAGCCAGGCCTTTCAATGTTACCAGTCTTTGTGCTAAGCTAAGCTAACCAGTCTGCTGGCTCCAGCTTCATATTTACTGTAGAGATCATAGACTGTATATAAAAATGGACGACACGTCTCCACTTCCTCCCACTGGACAAAAAGCCCAAATGTCCCAGATATGGGCGCTACATTCTTGCATTGGTGATGTCATTTGGAGCCAGAGTCTGCGCAGTAGTGATCGGAGTTGGAGCCGCGGTGTCAAGGTCCCTCCCGTAATGTCAGTCATGACATTAAATAGTTTTTTACTTTGTAAGAAAAGTATTTCAACTAAATATCTATTGTTTCCTATTGCAATGGCCATAAAGTACAATGCAACTCATAGGGAACACTTGACATACCATTTCCTAAAAAGATAATTATTTCCAAAAATGTCAAAATAATGTGCGGGCTACATTTGAAGATTCAACAATATCATCTTTTTTTTCACCAGGAGCAGGCCTGGTGTGTCACTCGCCCCCTCAGTTATAGCCATCAAAGGAACCGACAAAGGTAATGTTTAAACATGAAGAGGAGAAACCTTCTTCTTCTTCTTCTACATTTTTAAGTAAAGTTTGCTCATTTTATTCTCACCTGTGTCTGTCTGTCTGCAGGTGATTCGGACGAGATGACATCGATCATCTTCACCTGCTCACAGTGTCCCTTCCACACCTCGGATGAAAACAGCCCTCCTCACTTCCACATGCAGAGTGTCCCCACTGAAGTGTACCGGACTCTCTCAGGGGCCAAATTCACGCCGTCTCCTTCCAGCACAGATGAAATTTTTACATCCATTAAACTTTTTCCCAAAGGTAACACAGAGCAGAGCAAAGCAGAAGAGCCCGACAATCAAAGCAAATTGAATGTGCCCCAAAGCAGACAGAAGGCCCTCACGTGTGAGACGTGCGGAAAGACGTTCACAAGGACGTCGGACGTCAGGAGACACCAGCTCACCCACACCGGAGAGAGACCGTTTCATTGCTCGCAGTGTGACCGAACCTTCCAGCACTCCTGGGATCTGGCCAAACACGAGAGTAAAAATCACGGCGTGGCGATTGCGTTCTCCTGCCAGCTGTGCAGGAGTTCCTTCGCTAACCTCCGTGCGCTCACCGTCCACCACAAGAAGTCTCACTCGCAGGAGAGCCAGCTGCCTCAGATCTGCTCCATCTGCAGCCAGAGCTTCGCCACGTCCTCTGACCTGCTCGAACACAGGAAGTCTCACATCTCCGGGAAGCGCTACATCTGCCACCAGTGCGGCGAAGGCTTCGACTCCCTGCTGGCGCGCTCCCAACACCGGCAGGTGCATCAAACGAAGCATCAGTTTAAGTGTCCACATTGTGAAAAGACGTACACTCGGAGATCTGACGTAAAGAGGCATCTGTCCACCCACACTGGTGAGAGACCGTACCAGTGCGACCAGTGCAGCAAACGCTTCTCGCTGCGCTTCATGCTAATGAAACACCTCCGCGTTCACACTGGCGAGCGGCCGTTCCAGTGCTCCCACTGCCCCAAGAGGTTCACACTGGTGAACGTACTCGCCAGACACGAGAGGATGCACACCGGGGAGAAACCGTTCCTTTGCTCTCAGTGCGGGAAAGGCTTTCTGTCACAGGGTGAACTCTCGAAACATCACAGGTCGCACGTGGATGACCGACCCTACTCCTGCCCTCAGTGCAACAAACGCTTCAAGAGCAAGAAAACCCAGCAGGAGCACATTGTCTCCCACACTGGCGCCCGCCCCTACCCCTGCACCTACTGCGGGAAGGGCTTCACCAAACCGTACGCGTTAACCAGACACAACCTCATCCACACGGGGGAGAGGCCGTTCCCCTGCGGACACTGCGAGAAGTCATTCCTCACCCTCAGCGAGGCTCAGCTGCACCAGCGCATTCACACGGGGGAGAGACCGTATCCCTGCGGCGTCTGCGAGCTCAAGTTCAAAAGCTCGTCAGAGCTGGCGCGACACAAGCGCAGCCACTCGGGAGTGAAGCCGCTCAAGCCGAACTGCGAGCGGTGCATGAAGACGTTCACGTCTAAGGCCAAGCTGAAGACACACATGGAGACGCACAGAGACGAGGAAGAAGCAGCTCAGTCAGTGGAGTCGATACAGCCCGACGAATCAAATAATTAAATGAATCACAGAGACAATAAGTTGTAAAATTAGTGGATATTTTATAAATTCTTTGAGGATGTTTGAGTTTAGACATTCAGCTTTATGAAATTTAATATGTTCCGATCAGGAGAGAAAATATTTTATGCAGATGAGTAGAGAAACATGTTCACAGCTACATGTCTCGACCGTAGTGTTTGTCTTTTAGTAAATAACAGAAAAAACTGATTTTTAAAAACAACATTTTGACATATCAGTGCTTTATACATGCAGCTTTACTCTGTCTCCACTTTGCTTTGGTTTTAACAACAGGAAAATTACAATTATGTTTAAATCATCAATAATAGTTTGTATGAAATGGAGATCAGAGATGAACAAAACTGTCGATTAAATACATTTTTCACTACATATACTATGTTTCTGTCTGTGAACTATAATACTGTGCATTTTCAGGTTCAGGATTAAAACAAAAAATTTAAAAAAATAAGAACAAAACATAATAATAGTAGTAGTAGTAATGATAGAAATGATTTTAAAAAAGGAAAGGTGGAAAGAAGAGGGGCCAACACCTGATTAATTTAATATGGAAATAGATGGAAAATCAGAATATATCCTGTGGCATTCAGCTCCAAATAATCCTTAAGATTTCTTATTTAATGTCTGTATATTTAGGAATGTGAATATTGTCAAAAATGTATATAAGGTTTATAGTTACACCCAAGAGATCAGCGGTATTAAGGCCTAAGTTCAGTGAGTGGCTCATAAAAATGAGACCTGCCGTGCGATAAATACTACCTTTATGAAGTATAATTTACAGTTTGTGCTGAGGCCGTTGTTATGGTGGTGCTAGATTGCATCATACTTTAGGCCAGTGGTTCTCAACCTGAAGTCTAACCTCATCAAAAGGTCACTGGGTGACAGAAAACCTGAAAAAAGAAGAAAAAAACAACATGTAAGCAGCACCAAATGAGGGTTTTATTAAAAAAATGTTTAACGTTCAGTCTGTAGACGACACTGGATCATTATCAGAATCAGAAATACTTTACGGATCCCAGAGATCAAGAATAGAATAGAAAAATGCGGTTTATTTATTTAAAATGTTTTTAAAAAGAACCGTTATTCATTTAGAGACTGTTTGGTTTGTCCATTCTGAGCTACTGAAGAAACATGGCGGCTCATTCTAAGGTAACGAAAACAGAAAGATGTTCTTATTTTTGGTCATTTCAGACAACCATCACTCTGCAAAATTACATGAGCACCTGCAGGTGTGATAAATATACATGTGACTGATTATCATAGTGATTTTTGTCAGTGTTCCAACATTTATCAAAGAAAAAACATTGAAGAGATAATATAAGATATTCCTTTACTAGTCCCATAATGGGGAAATTTGCAGTGTTACAGCAGCAAAGTGGATAGCAAAAATATAAAGAAGCATCAATAAAAAATATTTAAAAGAGAGAATAAAAATATAAACGAGGAAATATACAAAAAATTACAAACTATTTAAACACAGGAAATGTAAAAATAAAAACAGGAACACTGAAAACGGGAAATATGAAAATAAGGAAAGTAGGAACTTTGCACAACATTACATTTATCAGAAAAAAAAAACAGCAAAAATAATAAAGAGATACAAAACCCCCACACAATTTTTATACATTATACAACCAACTAAATAGGAAAATGCTAAATGCCTAATTAGAGCTGGTTAATCAGATTAACCCCTCTATGACTGGGTAAATTTAAGGGTAGTAAAATACTCAGGACATGTAGAAAAGTGTGATCAATAACAAGGGGTTGCAAAGGTAAATCTATTTTAAGAGTTACAAGACAAAAATGTTGGGAAACACTGCATTAAGGTCTTTCCTAGATGTTGCTTTTATTGTCTGTCTCTGCAGGGCGATTCTGCAGCGGTTTCCCCAGACCTCCTCTCCCCAGCGGCTGTATTTTCGTGGTGCTTCTATCGGAGGTGCCTTTGAAATCTCATCCTGCATGTGTCAGGTGATGTATTTCCCTCATTTGTGTCCAGAGTGGACATAAAAGTCGATGAGCTGGTTGGTTATAGAGCAAAGATTAATTATAAACATCATAAAAATAACCTCATTTCCTCCACAGAGCTGCAGCTGTCTGTGGTAAAAATCCTGCTCGGTACAGTGTTGTGCTCTTCACATTCTAAGAAACCAAAACATTAGGTATTAATATCAGTATTTTAATGCAGGGGAAATATATTCCTATGTCAAAAAAAAACTACTGTCTAAGGCTACAGTATCTATAATACCACCTCTCAGTTCAGCAGACACCCTTCCTCTTCTCCAGCCAGTCCATCTGGGTATTCCCCTCTCTGTCATCATGCCACTATCATACTTGTCCTTATAAAAAAAATAACCATTTGAGTGTGTTTAATTAACTGAGAGGCTTTAATTAGCTCTGGCCGGGCGGAGGGTTGATGGGAGGGAAGCAGATGCGGAGCAGGAATCACCAGGATAAAACTGTCTGCATCGTTTAACAGGGGACCAACAAAGTGTCGTTACACAGACATGGCTAAGGGAGGCTAAAGGGAGGACTTGAAATTCGTTAGCTATTTTTAGCATTACTCATGTTTCCGAATGTATTTTAAATTGTTAGTGGGGGAAAAAACAAAAGTAGACAAGTTAGCATTTTGCTGTAACAACTGGTATGGATTACCTGGCTAGTTAGGTAGCACTTGCTAACATTAAAGCTACAGTGTGTAATATTTACAGAGATTTACTGACAAAAATGAAATATATTATACATAAGTAGGCCTATGTTATTTATTATCATCAACAAACTCAGACTCTTAACCTTTATGTTTGCGTTGCCTTAGAAATCGCTATTTATAATTACATAGGAGCGGGTCGCGCATTTATGGAGGCTGACATCTTGCGCTATGGCAGCGCAGAGCCGACAAACTACATGAACAGCGACTCTAGAGATCGCCATTATGCGCTTACGTAGACGCCGCATCATAAACACGGAAGCTGAAGAGGACGACAGACGCGGGTGATTACTGGCAGACTGTCTGGCACTGTGCAGCCAGAATTCAGACAAATGGAGGATCATATCTACTCTGTACCACAACAAAAAGCAGCGGACACTGCACGACCGTCATCTAAGAAGCGGAAACACGACGAGAGTAAACGCCAGCGTGACAAGAGACGGCAAAAAACACGAATCAACATCGGCATAGTGTTTACACGATGGAAATCACTGATGGAGGACAAATGTTTTCAAAGTGACACTCAAATTGCCTGTTTTCTGCTGGACAGGTAATTCATCCTACACACATAACTGTATTTTATAGTGAAGTAACTTTGGCTAACGCTATATAATAGCCACGGGAATAACGCTGGTAATAACGCGGAAGCCATTTTGTCCCCTGACGGCCACCGTATTCTTAGACGAGGAGGAGCGGTGGGGGGAGAGGTTCATGTCGCTGCAATCTGCAGTCTGACCATTAGATGTCATTGAAAATTACACACTGTAGCTTTAAGTATTACATAACTTGCTGGCTAATGAGTGATGTAGATTAGTCATCTAATTAGTGAGCATTTTTTTGCTAACATGAGATATAAAATGTAATGACTGATGATGTGGATTACCTAGCTTGTTAGCTGGTATTTTGCTGACATTAGATATCAGATGTAATGACAGATGTAGATTACCTATCTACTTATGTAGCATTTGCTAACATTAAATATTAGATAGAATTTGCTTTGATTGACGTAGATTAGTCAGCTAGTTAGCTAGCATTTTTGTAACATTAGATATCAGGTATAGTGACTGATACAGATCACCTAGCTAGTTAGCTAACATTCTGCTAACATCAGATATTAGATTTAATGACTGATGTAAATTACTTAGCTTGTTAGCTAGCATTCTGCTCACATTATATACCAGATACAACTTCCTGGCTTACGATTAATGTAGATTACCTAGCTAGTTAGCTGGCACTTTGCTAGCAGATATCAGATGTAACTATGTAGCTTATGACTGATGATGATTTATGATCACCAATGATTAGCCACATAGCAATAAGGAGAGGTGATCGATGTTTCGTTAAAAAATAAACACTCATTATTAATCTATGAATTAGATCAGCATAAAGGGAAAAGTAAATACACACTATACAAAAAGCACACTGTATAAAATTATAATGAATTATATATAAAATACACAAAGGGCACACAATTAAGAACAAGTGGCTTTATTAACCTTAATTAATCCCTTGGGCTGTTTTTTAATGTAGTTATGTTGACAGTCCAGTGAAAGTGCTTGTGGATTTCTCAATTCCTTCATTATGACTTAATAATCAATAATCCATCAAATAAGTTACTAATAAACAGACAAGTTATCAAGCCTCAGCTAATGATTTTATACTGTTGATTTAAATGAGTTTCCTGCACTTTTCATAAAATGCTTCTCCAAAGAACTAAGATGCTAATTTTTCCTCACATTTCTCTCATTCAGTGTTGCAGTCGAGAGTTTAGAGGAGTGAGGATGTGACTTTATGTACCAGGTGTTTTAAATGTCTTTATATAGTAATCTAATAGGTTCATAACTTAAAAAGAAGTTTTTATTTGATTGACTTTTAATGAGACAACACACATAAAAGTCTTTTACTTTCTCATTCAAAGTGCTGTAAACATCAGCTTTAGTCACGTCCTTGACTGACATTGTTCCACAAATATTTTTTCGTTTATCACTGTACCATAAAATTTAAATATGGGGAGAGTTTTTACATTTTACTATAAACAATAGTAGAGTTTTCCCCCAGTTTCTTTACTCCACAAACAGGCTGGGGATGTCTCCTCCAGACCGAGAGAGGGTGTGCATGGCTGGATTTCAGGTTCCTTCCCCCCCTCCAAACACCTCTCGTCCTCTTGACCAGAGCGAGGGGCAGCAGCAGCAGCAGCAGCAGGGAGCGTGCAGATGTCGGGATGTGACCGTCAGCGGAGGAATTTGAAGAGCTGGTGACCATGCAGGTGGAAAGAACAGCCAAAATAAACAATAAATAGGGTGGAAACACGGGGGGCTGCGGATGCAGATAACGGCACGCCGCGACACTCATCAGTGTGATTTACAGTCCAGTTGGCGTTGGTGGTGTTGGTGGGGGATTAATAACCGGTCATAAAGAAGAAGAGGGGGATTGTGTGTTGCAGGAGGGTGAAGGCGCTGACGGAGGAAGAAGGAGGAGTGTGTAAAAGAGAGAGGGGGGAGCAGATATAAAGCCGGAGTCGGGATCATGAGTTTTGCATTGCCTTACGGCTCGCTGTCAGCTCGTCCGAGCCCCAGCAGACGATCGTTGGACTGGGACCGCGAGCAGCTGGCGGTGCGGCGACTCTCGTCTCCGCGGGGCCTCGACCTGCTCACTCCACCTCCTCTTCCTCGTCGACCCTCCGCCATCCCGGGCTACCTGCTCTCGCCCTACCAGGAGCAGGAGGAGCAGCTCCGCCAGCAGCAGCAGCGACTCTCCTTGTCCGTTTGCTCAGAGGCCTCCCTGGCGCCCCCTGCCCCTCAACCGGTGGGCGCCGCCCCACCCTGCTGCCGCCCAGTGGGAGTCATGCACCTCCTGCGCCTGGGTCTCCTGGCCTTCAGCTGCCTCTTCTGGGCAGCCGGCTTGGCCATCTTCACCCTGGGCGTGTGGGCGCAGATTTCCCTAGCCGACTACATGCAGCTGTCCGCCAACCGCTACCCCAACGCCCCACTCATCCTCCTGTCCACGGGCGCCGCCGTCACCGCCTGGGGCTTCCTGGGTTGTCTGGGCGTAGCTGCAAACCTGCCCAGCGTGCTTCGTGCTTATGGGTTTTTCCAACTTGCTGCGCTGATCGCCGGTTTGGCAGCTGGACTCTCGGGTCTCTTCTACCGTGAAGACATCGCCGGAGGATTTCGCAGCGGCTTACAGCGAGCGGTGGCCGGCTACACAGAGGACGAAGGCCGTGCCGATGCATTAGACAGCCTGCAGAGGGCGCTGGAGTGTTGCGGAGCCGAGGGCTGGCGTGACTGGCTCACTTCGGACTGGGCTATCCAGCACATGACCTTCCTGCCCAGCGAGAACGGCACCTCGGTGTCGCTGCCGGACAGCTGCTGCGTGAGGCGCAAAGGCTGCAAGAACCGACCTCTCCTGTCCGACGACACCGAAGGAGTCGTGGCCGCAGGAATCCATCCACACGGCTGCTTCCGGAAAGTTTTCAGTTTGGTCAACGACAACGTCTTCCACATCGCCGCCACTGTGTTAGGACTGGCCTTCACCCAGATCGGAGGCATTGCTCTGGCTTGTCTGTTGGCCAATAAACTGGCACCAAGACAACATCGACGTGTTGTGGCGCATTAACATGCACAGTTTTAAAAGTTAGGCGACCAAGGATTGGCAAGTTTGTAAATAATAAGGGTCGGGAATGAATTGAGTAATAGAGTTGCAAAGTTAGCGGAGTTATTTCAGGCACACGGTCTTCTGGGAGTATAAAGTCCAACAACCACTCGTACGAACAGATTCATTCGTAAGTGGTTTGTGATTTACAATTTACGCATTCGCCAATTTTATTAATTTTCTCTAGATTATGAACACAATTTACAAGTGGTTCAGACAACCTACTGTCAGGTGTGTTGGTCATATCCTCACAGGTTTATGAAGCTGAGAGCATCTCCCATCAAACGCCTCTTCCCACTTGCAGTGGAATCTCCTTTATTTGTGCATTATTTGCATTAACAGCACTTGTTTTTTCCTGTTTCTTGGCTTTAGCAGGTCCCTTAATTCCCCTGTTGACACTGTTAAAATGGTTCCTTAATCACCCCCAAATTTCATGGTGAATTATGCGATATTAGCAAATACCATTTTCATATGAACTATGACATTATGGGGGTAATTTGCGGGTAAATTCTGAGAAATTTCAAATATGATGCTTTTTAATTACCACCAACAATATGAAAAAGGTTCTTGCTAATTATCTCATAATTAATCATGAAATTTGGGGTAATTTGGATCTCATGCATGTGCACTCAGACACGCACGGGCAGGTCATTTACACGGGTATCTAAAGTTACAAGTGTTTGCTGAATCTGATGTGGCATGCTCATACGAGTCGATCATACGAAACAAAATAAGAGAAGGTTAAGATAAGAATGTGAAAATGTTCTTGCATGAGGCGCAGTGTTAGGTTGCAGGTATTTGGAAGCCGTCTGAGGCTTGCATGGGCATGAAAACTCTACCGATTTAAAAAAAAATCTGCAAATACTTTTTGAAATATCTGACAAAACCATCAAAGTTACAAGTGTTTGTACACAAAAACATTCGAAGAGAAATGAGCTGCAGCTCCTGTTGAGCATTTTGGTGAGAAACACTGAATTACTGAGCTGAAACTAAAGCTAAAGACGCCTGCTTTCTTTCAGTTTCTTTTAGCAACTATGACATTTTGTTCCCAACTGCGAATGACAAAGTTTGATGTATTTGCTCTTCTGAAAGCTTGCAGTTTTTAAAAATACCGTTATCTCAAGATCACGAGGTAATATAAGCTTTGTTATCATTTTTGACTTAATTATAATTCCTCCAGAAAACAAAAGTCATTCTGACAAAAGCCTTGTGATAAATTGTCCGGAAAAATCAACCTTTTGTTTTCTTGCAATAACAAGATAAATTTTGTGTTTCTATGACCTACATAAGTTAACGAGACTGCCTGCGAGAAGATCGGCCATCTCTGTTTATCTGTGCCTCTGTACGTAATTATTCTTAATGTTTAATTTTATTATTTACCCATATTTAATCGTTTTATTTTCGCTGTCATATTTTGGGGTTATGACAGTGGAAACACTGCCGCTTTTGTCCACAGGGGGCTCCAAAATCAACAAAATGTGAAGTAGCTTTAAGGAACTTTAAGGATTTCATTAAAAGAAAAATGGTAATTTTTAAAAATACTTCTGAAGCAGAAACTCCTCACACTTTGCAACTCTCTTACACTCATCATTTGCCTGACTCTGGCTTCTGTAAAATTTTAAAATATGCTTATTTTATTCTTTTGTTTGGAGAGTGTGTCCCAGTTATTCTTCTGTCCATTTGATGCCTGAAAAGCTTCTGGCATCACAAATCCAGGTGAGACCAGACTCGGCCAGAGATATATTTGCTTTTAACTCTGCGTTTGCATACGCATCATGACTGCCCAGAAATTAAGGCTACACCTATGCAAACGTGTGGTTAAAAAGGAGGAATATCTCCGTCCCTGGTCTCAAAAAATAGTTAGACGGCAGTATGATTTGGTTTAATAAGTGTTTAAATATAAGCATGGATTAATATGCTTCTTTATATATAATGTATGTAAAAAATCACGTTAAAAATGATTATTTGGGGTTAAACTACTCCCATTTTGGTTTTCTCACCTCTGAATGCACAGGAATGTTCACCAGCAGTTTTCCACCTCTGATGATTTTAGTCCCGTCTTTGTTCGACAGATGTTCGTCTCTACGTCGTTTAGTTTTCCCATCACAAAGACTACACTGTGCTGGAATGGTGCTTTTGGAAAAGCGCTTAATAATAATCCGTTGCTGTCTGTGGTATTTTTGTGCTGTTTATAAATCTGACAGGCTGTAGTTATTTCCACTGTGTTGAGGTACTTTGGTAAGATAATGACTGCTTTGGTCTTCCAGATGTCTCTGTGTTGATAGAGTTTGTATATTCTGAAGCACAAAATTGTTCTAAATCACTGAATGTTGTGAATAACACTTTTGAACACTACTTCTAAAATGCTCACATGTTGTATAGCCCACTACTAGCATAGCAAAAAGTGACTAAAAGTCAGGATCAGATTTGAGTTTATTTTCTTGTTGAGAGTTAAATGAGATGACCGATAAAACTCACACGTCTGTAGCTCATTCCAGTGGCTAATTAGCTTAGCTTAGCATTAAGACTGAGACCAGGGAGAGACAGCTAGCTTGGCCCGTTGACAGACTTCAGGGTTGCTTACAACTTTCTGGCATGTTTTTTTTTCTTTTTTTTTTGCCTTGTCAAGTTTATCATTTAATCTTAAGTTTTGCTGCTAAAATGCATCTATTTGTGTTGGTAGCTGCGTGTGCATGCACTTCTAAATAGGCTAATATCACTGAATGCACCCTTGATACTCATTAAAGTACGTAAAAATATGGCCACAGACTACAAATTGGGGGGCAGGTTGGGGCCAGTTGTTTTGTCAGAGGTGCACACTTGACCCGAGTAGTAACATTACACTACACTACGCTATGTTACGTTACGTTACATTACGTTGCGTTGCGTTACATTATGTTGACTTCTATTACTTTACATCATGTTACGTCACGTTACAGTATGTTATGTAACATGTTACATTACACGTTACATTACATTACGTTATGTTACATTAAGTTACATTGAGTTACATTACCTTACGTTATGTTACGTCATGTCACATTATGTTACGTTACGTTACATTACGTTATGTTACATTAAGTTACATTGAGTTACATTACCTTACATCATGTTACGTCACGTTACATTATGTTACGTTACGTTATGTTACGTTACGTTATGTTACATTACGTTACGTTACATGACACGTTACGTTACGTTGTGCTGTGGTGCAAGTTTTTGTTGCCTAAACCTAACCGAACTGCTTCACAACATTAATTTTTGTTACCGTGGCAACAGAGGTGACCTGACTATGGATCTAATCTCTACAAAAGTTAACGGGGGTATCACCCGAACGCAAAATTGGACTTTAGTGTGTGTTATGTATGCTATTTGAAAGTGTAAAGTTAGATAGAAAGGAACCATATCGTCACTGTTTTGTTCTTTAAATGCAGCATTTAAAAGTGCACAACACTCAAATTCCAAATTATGTGTTCAAGGGGAGAACAACAAAAACAACAAAAAGCTGAATCTCACTCCAGCTGGTTGAATTAAGCTGATATCACTGATTTAACTGTGTTTTAAGGTTACACGCTCTGAAACGATACAAATCCAGTCACCCTTTTTCCAGCCTCAACACGTTTCCTATTTAGAAAAAGCCTTTTTATTGCTCTTGTAATGATAATGTACGATATCTCTGTGTCACATATTCATTAATGTATAATCCATTCATGAAGTCACATAACGGTGCAAACAAGCATGACTGAAACTGTAAATTATATCTGTCGACGATAAACAAAAAAAAATCTCATTACAGGATGTGATATTGATTAGACTCTGGAAATGAGAATGCCGAGGTCTGCGGTCCTTCAATATATAAATGACAACTCGTGATGTAACACTGATGAATGTAAACAACAATAACAAACAATAAACAATGCAGAACATTAACGACACGTTAAAGCACATCTTAAGTGTGGAACGTCTAATAAACATCTTGTGAATCACTTTCTGGGGTTTAACTGTTTTTTTCCTCCTTAAACTGGAGATAAAGAATGTACTCCTCATCCGCAAAGATGCTAACGAGAACCATGAGGGGTTCTTCAGCTTGTCCCTGTAGGAGAACCCTTTTTGGTTCTTGGCAAAACTTTTTTTAAAGGGTTCACTTGGAACCGCTGCAGAGAGCTCGACATCTAGAACCATATGTGAAAGGTTTCACCCAGAACCCCCCATTAGAGGTTCTACAGAGAACCCATCCCATCTGTAGTGTAATGGTTCCACCTAGAACAATCTGGAGGTTCTATCCAGAACCTTTCCACCTTCTAAGGGTGCCAACTAGAACCCACCCAGGGGTTCTGTGGAGAACAGTTTTATTCCGAGTGTTTTGTCTAGAACACACTCAAGGGGTTCTACCAAGGAGCTTTTTCATACACCGATGGTTTTATCTAGAACCCAAACAATGGGGGTCTGTCGAGAACTCTTTCATATTGCAAGGGTTTTACAAGAACACACCTAGGGGGT
>JAJHUR010055997.1:0-47968 GCA_027495735.1 Lutjanus campechanus
AGACTCTGTTTTTTTTTACTTCCTGCACTTGTTTCTGTACTTTGTCACATGAATAACACATGCCTTTACATAACAGGGACTTCCCACAGCATTCATAGAGAGTTGGCTGCAGAGTGCATTGGGGAAACAGCGTTTTGGGGAGGTCAGTGGGTTATCGCTGGTCTATACATGATGATTTTTTTTTTTTTTTTCAGGACACACTCTTGTGGACAAAGAGACCATCTAAAAGCTCACTGGTTTGATGCTAGTAATAAACAACGTGGCTCTACTGGTAGTCATTGTAAACAGCATCATCATCTCATTGTTAAATGATAATTTTGCATTGTAGAAGTCAGTCCAGGGTTTCATCAGTTTCAGCACAGTTTTCATGGGTAATTATTGGGTCAATTTTGGTTTAATTTTATACTTCTAACAGTGTGATCAGTACTAATTTTCCCAAATACAGACTGAAGTTAATGCAACTTCATAAAAGTCATACAATTTTTACTTCAATAATTCAATCAATTTTTCAGACCTGTCAAACACATATTTTTGACATTTTACGGCCTAAAATTCAGATTATTGGGTTTGAGCCTTTTGAAGGACCTGCAGTCAATATGCATGTACAATATAGTGTAATCTATATTCCTGTGGTGCAGCTACAGTATAGCCATGTCTTTGTCTGGTGTCTGTGTGTTTTCTCAGCTTACCATTGCCTGTTCAATCTTGTTGTCGATGGCCACAACGCTAGCACCAGAGGCACTGCAGAAGAGAAGAAAAAGAGGCCATAAATTCACAATTCAAAGTCACAACAACTGCCTTCAACTTCATAGTCAACATAATCCCAAACTGTTTACAAAAAAAACACAAGGTTTAGTGATTCCTGAACTCATTGGTCTGTAACAGTGAAACAGAAAGCTTGCAGAACAGAAAGGAAAACTATTTGCTCGTGTGTTATCTACTATACTTTTTTAAAGTATGATGTCTGAGAGAAGGATTATGATTTTATATAGGCTATGGTGTAACGAGGACAAAGTGTACGGGGAAATCGTGACCAAGCAGCATAGATATGTGTTCAAAGTCCAAGTAAACAGCAGCAGACAGAAACACAGCTGAGCAGACAGCCTTCAGAGGCATAATTACACA
Source organism: Lutjanus campechanus (assembly GCA_027495735.1). Classification (NCBI taxonomy): domain Eukaryota; kingdom Metazoa; phylum Chordata; class Actinopteri; order Lutjaniformes; family Lutjanidae; genus Lutjanus; species Lutjanus campechanus. Next base: position 1,126 of record JAJHUR010055997.1, read on the forward strand.
CATCAGACTTTGCAAATGGGCAAAATTGCATTTACAGTATGTTGAGGCCTGCAGCAGAATTAGAATAATTGACTCATGCTCCGATTTATATAACTCATCAAACGCATAATATATATATTTTTTAACATATCGTTACTGTATTTTGGATATTTACCTGTTGTCAAGTTTGACCGAAACAACGTCTCCTCCGAGTAGCGAGGAGAAGAAAGAGATGGAGAAGTTATGCAACTGGTAGACGGCCACCTCCATGGGTGTTTTCGCGAACATCTCCGTGCTCATGTTGAGTACCAGACTCGTTTGGATGATATTTCTCGCCACGTTTGCGACTGGTTGGTTCACCTACACTGTAATATCCGTGTTTGTTTGGTCTCTAGTATCGATGCACTGACTCGCTGCTGCTGGCTGAGCTGAGCTGAGCTAAGCGGAGCTGTTGTGCTGTGTCGGGGGTTGGAGCTTCGCCGGTTTTTACAAGCGACTGTCTGATGCTATTTCTGCCACTGGCTGCTATTTAAGTGACTTGCCTCCTGACGTCATCTGACGCGCGCATACATTAGTCAAATGAGTCGGCGGGTCAGATTTTATGGTGCGTTCCCGTGCAATAGGAAAACTTGATTTAGGAGCTGGAGCATGTGAAAATCAGATATAAACGCTCGAACTTTTATTTGGCCTACTTAATAAACACAGAGGGTAAATAACGCATAGGTCACGTACTCGTGTTCACGATGCTGCTCTAGTATTGCTGTTTTGTAAGATTTGGCCCACTAGTCAGGGAATGTTTTGTTCCCTCGCACTGATGTTATTGTACAGAATAAAGATTAAATGCAACACACGCTGCCATAAAATATGATGCAAAGGAGTATACAAGGTACTACTTTACAACTATGCCCCATACTAGGTTAAGTCATACATTTCACGAGAATTGTTGTTGTTTAAAGAATTTATATATTTTTATTTGATAACTACATTTTACACCATTTTCGCTTCTTTGCAGTTGATGTTTTTTTTTTCTTGAGATCATTTCAGTAATTAATCTGTTTTACACCATAGACCTTTATCATCTTTACTCTCATGCTTTTGAAAATATGTAATCACAAAAAAAAGAAAGAAAGAACAAAGCAAGCAAGCAAGCAAAGAAGACAGAAAAAACACAGATGAGGAGATATTGAACAGACTGGAATAAACACCGCTTGTTTACAGCACAAAGGACTTGATATTCATTGATATCCTTGAGATGACAAGAAGGGGAATTATTTAGTCAATTGCCATCTTCATTTTAATTGGATCTTTAGTTCAGGACTTTTTTCCCCAGCCTTTTGCAATTATGAGAACATCCACCACATGCGACAGATTACACGGTCCATATAAAAGTCATGTAGATTGTGTAGACTTTTGCTCCCTTTTATGGGTTGTTATTTAATTTTTACAGTCAGAAGGATGGGTCTCTTCAAAAAACAAAGATGAAAAAACAACTTAGTGTTATCAGTGAACTAAAACAATGCATTTGTCATTTTATTCCGCAATGCAGTGAAAAATACACCTCTCAACCAGATAATTTATAATACAAAATAAAAATCACCCAAAACAATTAATTTTAGGTTGCATTAGCCTATATCTTAGGTATTAAAAACAACGCATTTGTAATTTTTATTCTGGAAAGCAATGCAAAGTACACGTCGCACCCACTTAATTTAGATAACAAAACAAATGCCGCCAAAACATTAATTTTAGGTTCCATAGGCTAAATAGTAAACAATAACGTGTATGGAAATAACGAGCTTGAGAGGAGCATTTGAATGCAGCATTACGTCTGCCCTGCTGCTGAACTTCTCTGCTGCGGGCTGTTGCAGTTAGCCCACAGACCGAAATCCGTACTTAGTGCAGCAAACTATAACATAACATAACAACCAACTGAATAATGACAGGTCTGCGTACACAAGCAGCTCGTGCTGCTAATAAATAATAACTCGATTCGCCCACAGAAAGGTCGCATGTGGCGAGGACTTGTATCATCTGATTTTCATGTGAATCGCTGAACTTATTTAACAGGCAATTTGAAGTATGTTTCCTTTAAATGTGTAATTTAAACATTTATTTATTTATTAGTTCGTAATTTGCTGAGCTGAATGTAAACAACTCAAAATAAGTTCACAAAATGTCCTTGACATAACAGTGTAATGACAACAGTCACATTTCGTTCTCTTTACTTTGTGTTTATTTGTTACAGTACATGTTAAAATGGGATGTCCTGTACTGTATTATGCACATATGTACAGTTACTCTGCATAGGTACTTTTCCACACTCTGTCCTGGTAAATTTCCCCTCAGTCTATACTGAATTCTATCGGCCTCTAGTGGCGAAACTGTAGAATACACTCTCCCATAGGGAACAATATTCCTGACAAGGGCTTTGTTCCTGGACACAAATGTTTACTGTGGCATGGAATTTTCCGTGCACCTTTTCCCGGCACTATAATTTGATAATTTCAGGTTGTTTTCCTGCTTGGAAAACTTACGGAAAATTCTGAAAGGACACTGCACATGTATTTCTGTATTCTGTTTATTTATTTAATTGTGTTTACATGCCATACTGCCCTGCATTACAGACTGTAATGCATTTGTTGTCTATTTAGTGTTGATATCCACTCACTGGAAGGGCAAACAAGATCATTCTGGGTTCAGAATTGTGTTCTCAGATGCAGTTATGACCTCTCGCACTTCAGATGATCTTCTGAACGTGCATTTTGCAACATGTGATGCAACTGTACCGAGCCTCCTACAAAATGTAAAAAATGATTTGTAGTAGAAGTCAACCACAGAGGACACAGAGAAAAAAACAACAATTCTGCTGTTATCTCTCTCCACAGCATTTTCTCTGAGTACTGACGGTGGCTGTTATTGAGCAATAGACCTTGTTTTTACTGAGGCGTCCATGCAGGTTTTAATAGCTCTAATGTAATTGCCCAGCGCCTCTCAGCTGTCACATTATGTTCCCTTTTGTTGTTACAATTATCTGATTCAATTCTGATTATAAGCCAATTAAATTTCTATTAGAGAGCCTCTGTTGTGTCATAATTTTTCTTACAAAACACCAACGACCTGTGGAACAATACCACCAAGTCACAATAACTATTATGGAAATTCTCTGCTGAGTGTCTAACATAGCTATAAATTAGCATGAATAATGTTTGGAAAGAATAACGCCAGGGTTTTTCTTGTTGCACAGGAAAAGAACTTGCATTTAAAATGATAACAAATAACCCAGGGCTCTCAATTTTCTGGTCTCTGCATTGTAAACAAAGGTCTGCCACGTTTTTTAGAGAAAAAGAAGTTCTGTTATATAACGAAACAATTAGAGTGGAAGGGCTGACTTTTGGTAGGCCTAACGAGTCTAAGCAGAAAGCACATTGACTGGGTGTTAGAGCCCATAGTGCCTGTCGTCTCAGATTTCGTGCTGTGACAGTACAGCTGCCAGGTTTAATATCAGGCTCTGTTCTGGTGATGAGGGGCTGGTGAATTACCTTGCCCCGCTGTGATAGTCCTGTTTAGGAGGGGGTGAGTCACAGTGATTGCCTGTGGCTCTGCTGAGATGCACAGATAGAAACTACAGACGGTGGGGAGCCTCCCTGCACTGTTCAAGTAAAACATACCTAATGAGCCACATGCAGTAAGATGGTGACAGTGTCAAATAGGATGCCCACGACCTTTCTGCTTTGCCTACTTTAATCACAGTTTAATAACTGCTCCAGCACAAATCTTAACAAGCTAAAGACACGCAGCAAAAGCAATTCTAGCATCTTTACAAACAGTGTAAGTGCCTCAGAAGTTGATCTATGCTGCCATTTCAAGAAATAAAGTCACTCATATTTCTGTGGAACTCTTACTGCCTGACCATGTTTGGCATCTGCCAAAACCAGTGAGTCACTCTGAAGCTAGGCGATGGGCCACGGTTTCCATCAGATGTCCCCTGAGCAAGAGCCAACCGCATTATATAATACTGTGATTCATCTGCACCAATGGCTGAAGAAGAATTAGGTTGAGACATGCCGCCAACCTCACAGCTTTTGTTATGAGCAGCATTCTTGGGTTTTTGACGCACATTCAAGATGCACACAAAACAGCCCAATAAGAAGAAGACAAACAAGTCTATCAGTTTGATAAAACTGATGCCTTCTCTCTCTTTTTGTTCCATCTGCACTCTCACAATTAGGAATGCGTGGCATGTATGAGAGTGTGGCCTGAGAACACACAGGCCTGCCACCGGCTGCAGCCAGAGGCAGTCTCAGAGGAAGCTGTCAGTGTGGCCAACACGACTGCTTACAACCAATGAATACTGAACACTCCACGAACACTAGGACACCCAGAGGCAGTCATTATTATCACATCACCTATAAGTCTCTTGAGCCATGAATCGAGATGAGGCACACAGCCTTGGTCTTCCTCATGAGATTTTTCAATAAATTTAACAGGCTGTCTATTTCTGCCCTTGGATTGCATGTAATATTACTTTATGTGATAGGCTGTATTCAACATGCAGCGCATGCAGAAGATGATGACAGGCCCGACATTGTTATCCGAGGGCTGGTAGAGATATCTCTCTCTGCCTGCTTTCAACGCTGTGCACGCAGCAGCCAACAATGTACACATCAGTTTAGTAAATTCGCCATGGGAGGAAATTGAAAAAGACGACTTTCAACAACATGATCATCAAGGTTAATGTTACTCTGGCATAACATCTCTTTAAACACAGCTGATATATAGAATGGGGTGCTTCATTTCTTGATCTGTTTTGTTCTCTATTTGGAAGACTGAATATTATGAAAACTGTAATAGTTTCCAGTGCTTGCTTTAAAGCTACTACAAGGATTTTTCATATTTTGTTGATTTTGGAGGCTCATGTGGACAGAACAGTGTTTCTAAGAAAAATCTCCTCCTGCTTCTTTGTAACTAGCTTTGGTACCTCTAACGGTAACATTGACCGGGAAAATGTAAACACAGGCTTGTTTCATGTGGTTTCATATCATTTCAAGGAGAATCCAACACAGTGGCAGACATTAATTCTAATAGCCAGTCTTCTCAGGAATGGTCTTGTTTACTTATGAAGGTCATATACAGGCATCAGTAATAAACCGATATTGTTTAATAACCACTTAAAAACTTCTTGCAGCAGCTTTAAATGACTCTTATGTGAGCATACACATGAATTGTAATCCAAGCCATGACAAACAGTGCATCAACTTCCCTACATCATGTCGAGACTGACACACTGCCAATATCATCCGTCTTCACCTGGACTGGCTTTGATGCAAACATCTGTCACTGACACATGTCAATATCATCCATTCACACACAAGACAAACTGACTGTCCTCTGCAGCACCCCACTTACCGCCGATCCGGCCTCTTGAACAGACTCGGTGAGTAAGGGGGCGAGTAGCTCATAGCTCTCTCAGGATAGCTGAAGTGCTGGTAGTGACAGCAGAATCTGTGGGGTGCCTCGGCCAGCCGGAGGGCGCACACCGTCCTGGGAGAGGGTGGCATAACCCCAATTGGGGGAACTTCGGTGGGACGCCTGTGAGATTGCCCCATGTTGTTCCAAATGAAGATGCAGGAGCTCTTTGCCTGTTTGCTCACTGCTCTGCTGTTGTTTGTTCTCAACAACTGAGTTCTCAAAGCACAAAGAGACAATTGAGCGCTGGCAATACCTCTGGATTTGCAGCCATAACTGTGAGTGCCATGCTCAGACTGGCACTTGTATGATGTGTTTCCAATCCAGTGGAACACAATGGCCACAGAGTTACAATGAAAATGACATTTTCCTGAAATGGTGCCAATTGTTTCATCCCTCCACAGCGGTGTGAGTGTCTGTTTCAGGCAGTCAAAGCAAAAGATCTTTCCCTAAGCGTACCTGAAGGGAACAATCATCATGCCTATCTCTATACCTCATTCAATCAGTGGTAATATGTCTAGTAAAACACATAGTTGAGCCATTGTTCCATGATGTGAAACTTCTCCATATAATGATCTTATCCAGCACTAGACTTTCCAGCACATTAAAGGTAGCCAAACAAAAGCAAGCATCATAGTGTTTGCTCACTTATATGGTCTTTAATATGGGATGGTTTTAACCACAGAGAAATTGTTACACAACTGCTTATAATTTGAATGTAAAATAAAGCTGAGGCCACTAAATTAGCTCAGCGGTATCTTATGTAACATTTCAAATTGTGTGCGAGGTGTTCACAAATCCTCTAAACACTTTAAAATTCTGATTAAGTCAGTTTGTCAGTTTCAGTAAGCTTCTGTTGTCATCAGGGGTGTAATTAATGTATTAATGTTTAGAGATCTGTCGCTGCTGGTAAAGGTGTCACAGCAAAAGTAAGCCGCTCTCGCCATGGTGAATTGCAAGCTGCTTTCTAGTTTGACAGTTTCTCACACCTCTGTCTGCATTAAATCCATCTGAGGGTTTTGTCATTTGATACTGTGTACAGATCTTGATGTACGAATGAGTGTTGCGTTACATGACAGACAGTCACGTCAAACCAGTTTCTTCTTGTTGCCTTTTCAAAGAAGTAGCTCAAGTTGAGGTAATTTTGTAATGATTAAAAACAAATTGACTTTTTTTCAATCAAATAAACTTGATATTCATTCAGTTGCATGCATGTTTAATATGCTTAAGATATTAAGCTGAACCAACAAAAAAAAACTAATCAAAGAAGGTGAATTTTAAAGGACAACTTAAGGCAGTTTTGTAATGATTCAAAACAAATGAACTTTTCTTGTCAAATAAACTTATTTTAGTTGTACTCGAGAAAACATGTTCAATTAGCTTAATATGGTTGAACAAGTCGAGCCAACAACAGTCAGTAACAATAACAGACTACGGATTGCACAAAAATTAGATTTTCTTTCACATTTTCTCAATTCGAAAAAGTCCATTTTTATTTAAATTTTTAAGAAAACAAACAACCATTACTTATCTTAAAGTGTATTAGAGACGCACAGCATGTTTTCATCATGTATATTTTCTTCAAACCATAAAAATTAAGGGTCTCGGGAGATTTTTAACTCTAAAACAATGCAGGCTGGGAAGTCTGTTAATATGCTAATCATGTTTCTTTAGAAACTTCATTTAATAAGCCTGGTGAATTTTGTACAGCACATTTATTCAATTCATTTCAAGTCAAAAGACTTCAAGTTAGAAGAACCTATGTTTATAAATTCTAAAGTGTTCTGAAAATAGACACTGAAAATAACAAGTTTAATTAACTTGGATAAATAAAATGAGAAAAGAGTAAGTGATTCCTCTAAATTCCTGTATAAGTTTTTACAGTGCATTGCCACACAGCCTCAAAGTCAACAAAATGTCATTTATATTTACTTGTAGCGGTGGAATTTCAGGTTCATTCAGTTCAATTGTGTTCGTTATTTAGGTCATTTACCTGGGAAAGCAACTGAGCTGCCTCTGAATGGGCTTGCATAGTATCAGTAAAGGGAATGGATGACTGAATGGATGTTTACACTCATCATGTCAGGAGCAATTCATTTCAAATCAAGAACATTTAATCCTTTTGTATTCAGCTTAGTCATTCAAGCAGCTCAGGTGGCTGTTGTTTCTTTTCTTCCTTTTTTTCCCCTCTGTCTCCAATTTCACGAGGTTTCACATTGCTCAAAACATGAAAAGACATCAAGACATTTCATTCTGTAACATATGACTTATTTGTTCTTTGTAGGCAATTTAGTAATTATCTTTAAATATCCAAACATATTATGTGTATTTTCATATTTTTCTGTCTCCAACAAAGGACAAGATGAGCTGACACATTGTTGACATGACTGATACTGTAGGTCCATGTCCCTTTACAGTCTGTTGCAAACCATATAGGGAGCTTCTTGTTTTTGTTTGACAGCCACGCTAGTGGTGCCATGTAATTACACATCCACAGTAATTGTCTTCTCACACACATGACCAATACTGTCTGTACAAACATTAAGTGAACCGCAGAAGTCATTTACAAGGCAACTCATCATGTTATCATGTGGTGATTAGTAACAGCTATTTATTTATTTCCCTGAATCTCTAAAGAAGGGAAGCAAATGAATCATGGGTAAAGAGAAAATAAATGAGACCACTGCTGTCACAGCATTTTATGATAGCAGTAATTTCATACATCCTGTATATATGGAATTATGGTAAAACCAGGTTCCAAGCCCAGTTATATATTAGTTTAAGGCTCTAAAATCAACAAAATTATGTCATGAACTCAGCATTATTATGAGTCTGAGCTGCTGTGTTAAGCAGTTTGGCTAAATGTTGGTTACAGGCACCGAAGGACCAACTTTTAATAGGCTGTACTTATCTACAGAAAGGCTTTAATTATGATTGCATGGTAGGAAACATAGAAACCATTTCTTCCTCCGTGCATCCCTAAAGGCAGCTGTTACGCAACCAGAAGACACCACAAGCAGGTGTGTTTGTACACACCTGTACTTATCAGCATATGTGAGGAACTGTTTTAACGGATTTTTTCCTTAATAATCTCCTTTCCTGTGTAACATTGGTTGCACTTTATTTTACATTACACTAATAAGACATAACAAGCAGTACTTTGTATCAAATTGGACAAAAACTAGGAATAACATGTTCTTTATTAATAGCCCCTTTAATAGTCCCTTATCAGACTTATCAGAGGTTAATTAGGGGCACGTTACAACAGAACTGTACAGTAAACTAAAGTGAAATCACATAGCTGCAATTTCCCCATTTAAAAACAATGTGAACCAGATCTACCAACTTAAAGTCTAATAAGGATCTAATAAACTGTCTAATATTGTCGAATAAAGGGCATATTATATCTTTTTTTATATCTAATTTGATATAAAGTACAGCTTGTTATGTCTTAGTGTACTGTAAAATAAAGTGTGACAGTAACATGTGCCTTAGTGAAGTGCTAAACCTTGTGCATTACCACCAAGATGAAGCTGCAGCTGCTGCTCCCTCACCTTGATCCTTTTTTCTCGAGCTAACACATAAGGCTGCTTTAATGCTTTGCTTACCTGAAATTAATGCACTTAATTTCAGTCCATACGAAATGAGAATCAGTTCATTTACAGTAGCCTTCGCTGACACTAATAGCAGTTTATAAGAGGACAAACAGTACTGTGGCAAATAGTGCTGTGTGCAGTATTTTACAGTTAACAAGCTTGGGGACCTCGCAGCATCTGGCACCAGGCTGTGATTCAGCACAAGTCAGACAGCTTCAGGCCATAATGTAAAGATTTACCTTGAGTTGTAACATGGAGAATATCCTGGCTAAATTTACTGTGAAAATACAGAAATGGAGCCGGAGCCCAGAGGAGTGTGTTAGAGGAATATCACAGTATGGCGAACCCTTGTCGTGCCACATTCATCCCCCCAAGATAGAAATAACAGCATGTTCTAGTCCATAGCCCACAGGATTCCCATCTGTGTTTTAGTACAAACACACACACAAGATTGTCTGCTGTGAAAGATAAGGGATTAGACTCTCCAGTTTTGGATGCAGTTAAGTGGTCTTGCTAATGGCTCCGTGGATGCTCTACTAAAGGTCGAAGGTTGTGGACTCAATTGGCCGTGCAGTGTTAAATAGCAGTGAACTTTGCTATTAGTCATGTCAAAGCCCTTTGACTTGTTATGGGTCGCCTAGTTTACCATCGACCTTTATGAGAGAGCTGTTGGACTGCTCATTATTTTTTCTGTCTGGTATACTCTGCACTAAACAATCTATTCGAGTCATTAATCCAAAATGTCTGAGTCTATATTTCTAAAATAAAAAAGTAAGGTAAGCTTCTTCTGTTGGGTTTACTTAACACAAAGCATGAATAGTAATACTCAAAACATTGGACGGCTGCCACTTTGCATGGCACCTGTGATAAATGCACTGTTTGCTGGATCACGTCCCAGAACAAAAGGTCACAGAGTTCAGGGCCATCTGTCTATATTCATCCGCCTATGTTACTTTAGTGTACTGTATATCTCAGCTGTCGTAGCTACTGTAGTTGTGTGAGTCTATGTCTAATCTGAGTTGCCCTCAACCGCGGAATGCTGACATTGTGCTAATGGGTACATACTGCACTGAAATCCATCTTGACACTGAGAAATCTACTGTATGGGCTGTGAAGCTGATTGATGCATATACAGAATTGTTTTCCAATGAGCTGTATCATGCTACCAGCTATAAGTTGGCAGGATTTTATTTTTACTGCAAACTGTGTCATCTGTTGGGCTACATGTGAAATCTTAGCATCAATAACTCATTATAAAAATGGTTTTGGCACAGTATGTTTATCATAAGTAAATGGCTGCAACTCAGATTATTGGCAGCATCTGTGCTCAGAGTAAATAGATGTTTTTAAATGATGGCTGAGCATCTTTATAGGCATACCACTTAATTGGTTTACAGCACAAAACGGTTTGCATGAGTTTTTCAAGAGGGCAAATGACAGAGAAAATCGATATGAAAAAAAAGACTGAGAATCTCATTCAGTGGAAAATAACTATGAGAAGCAACAGTCTTCAACACTTTATTTTAAGGTGAGTGTGGTCATAAAACCTGAAGGAGCCTTTATGAATGGTTATGATTGTTGTCATTAAGTGTCACTTTGTCATTTTTCATGCAAAGTTGACATTGTTTGAGATGTCTTTGTAATGACAACTTGACATTAATCAAGCCAATGATGTTTTTGTTATGACAACACGATATTAACCAAGACAAAAATGTCTTTGTTATGACAACTTTACATTAATCAAGACAGCATAACCTGTCAATGTCTTTGTTATGACTACTTGTCATTAATAAAGCCTATAATGACTTTGTTATTACAACTTGACATTATCAGACTTAAAGAAACTGTTTAGCTTCATGTTTTAACGTGACATTAAACTTAATTATATGATTGTTTATGACACTGGCCATCATGAGATCATTATACGTGTGTCATGAATATTTTCCTTGACCCAAAGTGAAACTGCACGTTTGGGACTAAACATAAAGATGTCATTAAGTTTAATTACACTGTCAAATGCTTTTGTAACAGTGTCATGAATAATTTCCTCGACTTCAAATAAAGTGACCAAATGACATAAAATGACAACAGTCGTAAACATTCATAAAGACTCTGTCATGGTCATGAGAGATGTCATGTGTGTCAGTGTAATGACAGTCTTATTCACACCCCTTTAAGTAGACTGCTACAGATTTATATGTTCTGGTAAAAAATATACAGCATATACAATATCCTTATCTGCTTTTTTCCCTTCTTCTCGAAAGTATCTCTCACTCTAACAGTACTATTCCTACTTTTCAATCGCTCCCTCTGTCCATCTCCCCACTTTTCTCAACATTTTCCCTCCGTGTCTCTGGCTGAGCTTGCAGCTGTGTGACCCAAGTCAAGCAGCAACTGGGACAACACTGGAGGAAGCTGGGCCCTCAACGAGCTGTCCCCTGGTGAGTGTTTGTGTGCTCGCTTGTGTTTTTGTTTGCCCGCGTGTACGTCGATGCATGCGGTTGGCCGCACGCTTGCATACGTGCTTGCTCATGCACGTCTGGCCTTGTCAGCACGATCTGGATTTAACTGGATGATAGGCACCCTGCTAACTCTCGCTGTCAGTGTCATCTAAACACCGAATCGTTCCCACAGACTCCAGCAGGCTCCTCCGCTGAGCATTAACGCTAATCCTTTGTCACCTGCGAGATGACGGTGGAGCAATGACTAATTTCCCACGGATAATTTGAGACAAGTCATTGGCGGTCATTGCTGATAGAAAGTGCATTAACAGCTTAAAATGCTACACAAATGGGCATTATATATATATGTATTGTGTACAATATTCCCACATGTGACAAAACTTTACAAAAAAGTTTTGGACCCTATCAACAAAAGTAATTAGCCTACATTTCCATCCCATTGCAATTCAGAGAGGGTGACCAGCAGTGAAAATACATTACTGTGATAACTGTTTTAACAATTATTTGGAGTTTTCAGTGTCTGTGTCTACTGGTAGTCACAACAAAGCCAGCACATTAGGCCATGTCATTATATTAAGTGTGAGAGATGAATGATGAAAAGCAAAAGGTTGACAGTGAATTCAGGATATTTAACATGACATTGACTCCAAAGTATTATTTCACTGAAGTCATCGGTAAAGCTGTGTGTTGTGTGTAATATCACATTTGTGTGTGGCCCAAGGCAGTCTGATTTATTTCTCGTGTGGCCCCACATGAAAAATAATTGCCCACCAGTGGAATCATGACTGTTGTGTGATAAAACCTTAGAATTGACTTGGTATTTTTATGTTTTGTCCTGCACTTCCTAAGACTTTTTCATTTCGTGACATCTTTTGATCCCTTTCTGCCCTGGGATGGCTGATATTTCCAAGATTTCATAATACTTTCCAAGTATGATAAATCATATTTTACCATACTTTCTTACTTTCTTAAAACTTTCCTTAATTTATAACCCATCTCTGTGCAAAACCACTTGCAAAATCACAGCATTTGTCTCTCGCCTCCCAGGCATAGACAGCAGTGACCAGAACTTTGTTTCTTCTGAGTTACTCATATTAGCCGAAGGAAGTTTCATCAGCCTGCCATCCACTGATCTGTACAAGACAAATAAATCATATTGTTCTCCTTCAACAAGACCACAGGAATGACTCAGATCATAATTCAATCAGCTTTCTACACAGCATGCTCATGAGTCAAGCAGCAGAGCTGTAAATCTAAACGGTGATGACAGAATAACATGCAACTGATCTGCTTGGGGTATTTTTGTACCAACCAAGACTGAAACAGGTAGCATATACAGATAGCTAAAGGCAAGGTGAAACCATGTAACACCCTCAAAAGCAGGAATTCTTCTGAAAGACTGTTGAATTAATATACAGCACATCTACAGTGTATAGGTGCACATACAGGCTATTCAAAAGAAATAGGAATTTGAATCGAAACAGAACACAGACCACTTCTCCTTTGTACTGAATGTGCTCTCCTGATCATTAATGTTCACTCCAGGGATCTCAGACCCTGTTTGGATTTTAACTTGGGGCAACACCATTGAATACTTTGATTGATTGCTACAGTAAAACTTCTGTGCAGTTGGAAATCAAGCTACGCTGTTTTCATATGTAAATATGCACATAAATTTAGCCAAGCCTATAGAATTGGATTAAAACCATTCATAGTTCACTTTTACTTTCTCTCACAGGGGAACCTGCTATAACTCAAAGTGCAGCTGTGAAGTGGTGCACCAGGGAACTCACACATTTTCAGCACCTCATATAACTCTCCCCTTTCACAGAGCATCACAAGTTAAAACCATTCAACTAAAACCACAGGGCAATAGGTCAGTTTGATCCCACAGAGGTACAGCGTGGATCTCATGCAAACAGAGAGGAGGGCCGCAGAAGACTGAGAGAACAATGCGTACATGATGTTTCCTCAGCCTGTCTGCATGGTGAGGATCCCCTACCGACAGAGGACAGGCTGAGACAGACAAGGACAGGACCAGATGTGCGGGCCCCCGTTCCACACCGAGTCTTAAAAAGAAACACGTTGCAGTTTAATAGAAGAAACCTTTGAGAAACGTTAATGAGAAAGTGCAATTAAGGCAGCCACATCTCCTGAAGGAGAAAAACTGAAATGTATATCCAGATGTCGGCCACCCGCGTGAAGACTGTAAAACAACTGTGTTGAGGCTATAAACATACACATTACATCATCATTCTCACTGCTAAATTCTGGAAAGCTAATGAGGACTTATTAGTGTTAATTACAATGCACTTTAAAAATGAAAAGTAATAGAAATAATTGCTGCCTTGAGGATGCTTTATCTGTTTCGTAAAATCCCTGATAAGGTCTTAATCTGTCTAAGTATTTTAAGTATTAAATGGTTGGATAATTTAATAACATAAAATCACACTACATAGTGCATTATCATCACTGATGTGAAATGAATCCTTTTCATGTGTTGTTTATGTTAATAAAATATAAAGATATTTATCTTCAAAGGTATTTTTATATTTATGTTTATGTTTCTCATGAAGCTGTAATCACTGGTTAATCTAATGTATGTATTTATATACCAGTTTACAAGTAAATCATTATCTTTTTCTCCACGGCTGCAAGGATGAACTTTTTTCTTTTATATTATCTAGTGAAATAATTCAATCTCATCCTTCTGGCATGCTTCATTAGTGTGAACATCAATGCATTCATTTATATTTGATATATCTACATATCTTATGCAATGTTTTTTACGCTGCATGGCTGTCTGTTGCTCACATGGTGCATTTACTGTTTTTATGGTTAATTCCCAAATCTGCCCTCAATCTATGTACTTTATGGCTGAAAAATCAGCTGTAATCAATGACATGCAGTTATACAACCAAGTGTAGCTCCTTATGACTCCTTATGAGTGGTAACGTGTCACTGCCCAGACAGTTTATATAAGTCTGATACAACCATGGAGATTCTTGCGTGGCTATTGATTAACTAAGAAACGTCTCTGCTGTGCTGATAAACTGTGTCAGTGCATTAAGTCAATGACGCTGTGTCCTTCACATATTTATACTTTGACTGACACTTTCATGATATTTAATTTACATGTACTAAATATATACAAATGTTTGACTTGATTTCCTTAAAGTGGCTGTACAGTAGTACTGTATGTATCTCTATTTCCGGACTACAAAAAATCAGTAACTCTATTCAGCCCAGATTATTTTTGAAAAATGTGTAAGTAGATTATAGTTACATTGCCAGTGATTACACGATTACATTTTTAGAATATGGCAATTTTAAAATTCTGAAAATTTTTACATGAATGTGCTCTTTTAACTCATAAAAAGGGCATAGAAAAAAGTACCCTATGCAAAAATGCATTTTATTTGCATTGAAAATATTCTGAGATGTTTTTTTTTTAAAAACATAAGAGCGGAACTTTTTGTGGCTGCGTCTAGCTTTTTAGTATAAGGTGCAATATTTTAAATGGTTGATTTTGATATAATCCAAAAGTGATCTAAAAGTATTCAGATAACATCACGTTTTTCTCATTTGTATTCCGTAACTGACTACATTTCAAGGTATTCTGACCAGCCCTGTCTATTACCACTCAACATTTGAAAAGCAGCTGGCTTAACATGCGTTCATTTACAGTTACGTATGTCTCAGTTCTTCCTATATTGTCAAAACTCTTCAGCTTTTTCTTTTTTCTTATGATTGATATCAGTTCAGCTGGATTTATAATGTAACACAAGAACACTTTTTTTCAGGATGTGACTCATCCAGGGGAAAGATCAGCATCAAAAGCTTCTGTGTGATCCAAACAAACCTGTGAGATCCAGCACTGTGGCGTGCTGAGCCGAGATGACAGGTTGCTTGGGAGTTTACAGGAACCCCAGCCTATCCTGCCTTCAAAAAACTAAAAGGCCTGCCCCTCAGACAAAGACGCAAATCTTGTAAGCTTTGCTGATTGGTCATTTGATGGATTTTTTTTTTTTTTTTTTTTTTTTTTTTTTAGGTCACGGTCCATTTGTAGATGTACAGCAGAGTTGAGGAGAAGGAAACAGATAAGAGCTTGACTTCAGGATATTTGGTGACGCTGTTGAAGTCAGAAAATCTGACAAAAGCACTGTGAGGTGACATCTTCACCTCGTAATGTGAATGAAATAAACACAACACTTTGCATTCACTGAGTGACATTTTCATCAGTGCTGTTTTCAGGCTGCTTTGAGCAGTGAGTGTTACTGTGACAAAACAAATGAGGTGTCTTTTTCTAATGGGATTCTCCTTGAGAATGCTTTTCAGCTCAGTGAGCATGCAGCTTTGTAATGGATGCAAATGTTTGAATTAAGTGAGTAAGTAATGCTGTAGTCACTGAAAAATCACACTAACGGCGTCACTACTTCTCAGAAACAAAACTGTTTTGAATAATTGCAGAATAGTTGTGAGATTGGGCTCTGTTTCATAGGGAACATTTTATTTGCTGCTTTAAAATACAAACAAGTGTGATGGATTTGCCATCAAGTAGAAACTTAAATCCAACATTCATTTCACCTCAGTTTGATTTCAACAAATAAAAATCTCTTAAAATCTGGGGATTTCACAGTAGCTGATTGGCTGATACCAAAGTTGAGGTTCAAGCTCTCCTCTGAGAAAACAAACAGGAAATACTTCCACTTGAAGCGACTCTTGAACTTGGAGTCGGTCAAAGCACACAAGACAAATTGTCTTTCTGAGATGTCATTTTCCCGGTCTCGAGGCTGCACAGAAGAGTGAGTAAACACGATCTGCCATCCCAGTCATTGTATAAAGACTCGGGTAAACAATGTAGGCTAAATTGGCCGGCCTCCAGCATGTATCCAAGGGGTCCAAAGTTCACTTGTGACACCAGAGAACACTCGTATCTGTTTTTTGCACGCACGCACAGCACACCAGGTACACAGTCACACTCCCATGAAAGAAAAGGTGTGCATTCAAGCGTGAAAAACGAAGAGCATTGACATATTCATGCCCATGTATGCATACATAAAGGACAAGCGTGTGACAAGACACGTAGGCGCACATGAACACAGAATGAACATTTGCATGCACATGAATTTGAGGTCATGAGGACAGAGCACATAAATGCATACAAGCATGCACAAGTACTATACTCTTTGTTTTCATCTGTCTGGATGTGTAGATTTACAGTGTTTGG
Organism: Lutjanus campechanus; assembly: GCA_027495735.1. Classification (NCBI taxonomy): domain Eukaryota; kingdom Metazoa; phylum Chordata; class Actinopteri; order Lutjaniformes; family Lutjanidae; genus Lutjanus; species Lutjanus campechanus. Next base: position 17,859 of record JAJHUR010055997.1, read on the forward strand.
CAGGTGACTGCTCACATTTTTACAACTCTGAAATAGATTCTTAACCTTTACTTCACTGACCTCTTTTTGCGCTGGATTAAATATGCTCATGAAAGAAATGTTCCTGGAGATTTATGGATTAACACTGTGATCGAATAAAAATGCCAACCTCAATCTTGAAAATGTCATTCTCTGGCATCAATCAAACATTTTCAAATGTGCATGATAATTTTTTTTTTTTTTAAAACAACAAGATGAAGATGATGGCTATGCTTGAGATCTTCTAGAGTGAAAGCTGAGGCTGACGTCAAAACTCTTATCAGATCTGGCCTGTGGGCAAGAAGAAGTGCGTAACAGCCCATTATTGTTTTGGAGATGCTCAGATTTGCCGACATAAGCAGTGTCTGGGAGCCAATAAGCTGTTGCCTTATCTTCACACACAAATCACAGAGTTTAGGTTTTGATCGACAAGGTTCACACCAGCATGGTGTAGAGAGTGGAAGTTTAAAAACCATTCACTTGATATTAAGGCACAAAACATTCAAATGTGTTCCCTGGAAAGCAATTAAAACTATCCAGAAAAGATCTTAGAGGAAGAAAAAGACTGGGAGAGGTCAGGGAGGTCAAATGCTGAGGCATTTCACTCCGGAGCGGCGTACTCATACCAGGTTATCTTTGGCTTCGACCCTACAATAGCATAAGAACACGCTGCAGCGCATCATGAAATATGCCAGGCTCAGCTTGCAGAATTATTGCACACCAGAGTAGGTATGTGCCAACATGTTTGTCCGAGACAGTCAGAGTTATGTCTTCATATAGTTTCTGTCTGCAGTCAAACCACTTATCTATATCATTTAGTCCTCCCAACTGTGTTGTAAAAAATATTTCATCAGCATTCATCTATTATTGTGGGAACATGTATTCGTGTGATGAATACAGCACAGATGTTGTGGCCTTGGTTCAGTGTAAGATTTCTTGTCATCTCTATAGATTCTCATAAAGACAAGTGATTTTTTATTATTTTCACCATCTGGTCTTATTACAGTAAATTCAACTTTGAATCATAAATGAAACAAATGTCAGTTAAGCTATATGAGGTATTTTGAGGAACTATTTCAGCACTTGCAGAACTGAAACAAAATAGGGTGTTTCACAGGTTCCCACACCCACTGGATAACTCCTGACCTACCCACGAGTACACACGCACACATTCAAAAACAGCAAGTCATTATCTTTGTTTTCCAGCTTGTGTGACTGATTGTCTTCTTCACACCAGTTTAATGGCTGTGGTGTTCTCTCTTGGTAAGACTGTAATTATAGTCCAACCACAGAGGAAGGAGCACAGTGTGGCGCCTACAAGGTAGATGCCAACCTTTACAACACACCCCTCTAGAAATCATAATAATAATGGTAACAGCATGTGCCCCTTGTTTTTCTAATACTGATTATTAAAATGTACGGTGTCTTGCTGGTGACTGGTTGATTTGGCTCCATGTAACTTCTGTATCTTGTCTGCCACCTTGTGCACAGTCATTTGTCCTGCTGTCTGTGTCGTCTGGCTCTTCTGTTTGGTTTCTCTCGCGCCCTCTCTCTTCTTCTCTTGTCTGTGCTGCACGCCACCACCTCCTCCTCCTCTAACAGCTATTGTTGTTCCAGTTCCTTCACACTGTCTCTGAGCAGTAAATCCTATCTGACTGAATGGCATGCTTCAAGACAGCCTAACCCTGCCTCGAGGTAATTATCCTGTCTCTGACCTGTCTCGTCATATTTGTTGTCTGGTACATGCTTACCTATCTTTGGCACAGGTGTTGCTGACTCTGTGTATGTAACTGTGAACTGCAGGAGGAGTAACAGTGAAGCAACATCAAGTCTCACACACAGCAAACTTGGATACTTGTGTTTACTTTCTAAGTGTGCCACATCTGGGCTGCATTCCCAAATAAAGGGTGAACACACAGGGGTGCTGCCTGGTCATGCCCTCTCATCCTGTTATTCAAGAAATAAAACAAAATATTTTGGAGCAAAACATCTACCTGCCTCATAAAAGTACAAACTAGCAGTCATGCACACATCATTCCAGAACTAAGGTGTGTTCTTGTTTAGACTGCTTAGAAGAAGATGGTCTTTTGTGTGGTATTTACGCATAGGTATACGAGCAAATGTACATTTACAAACTAGCATATCATAAGAAATATACTATACATCACATAAATGACTAATGTTCAGGAAGATTAAAGGTTGAATATGCAGGATTTGCAGTTTGAACAAATAAGAGAGTTAGAGAGTGAAGTAAGGGAGCGGTGTTAGAAAAAAGCAGTGAATCAGACATCATTTGATTGTTTCACAGAGATTACGTTGTAAAGCACAAAAATCAGGCTCACATCTCCGCACAATGCATGATTTTGTGTGAATGCAGCCAAAGCAATCCTCAGTGTGCTCTGCTTGTGCACATGTACAGTATGTGTGCATATCTCACATTGCCCAAAGGAGATAGAGCGGGAGTGCCGTGAGAGTGAGAACAAAGCAGTGAATGAGCGTAAAAGTAAAATGTTATCTGATTGTTTCACAGCAGTAACATTTGAAAGCACAAATAAAACTGCTGGATTTTGTGGAAATGCAGCCAAAGCAATCCTCAGTCTGCCCTGCTTATGTGTGTGTGTTTGTATTCTTGTGTATTTCTCTCTGCAGCTCTCACAGACAGAGAGCAGAGGAAAGAGATAAAGAATGCGATGTAACCATTGGCCATCACTTCTTTAGAGTCCCATCATGCTTTATTGGCTGGGGGATGCACACCACCGCCCAAAGATTGACACCCAAATGTCTCAAAGATAGCAAAATAATGAGAAAATAAGAAAATACAGGCAGAGGGCAGAATCTCTGCAGAGACAGACACACTTCTAGTGGGCTATAAGTAATGATTTAGACAGATTATTTCGATAGCCTATGTGTCTATGCAGTGTTTTACTTTTTTTATTTTTTTGGAAAGGCATAGTCTGCCTTTCAACACTGATACGCCTTGGACGTTAAGAAAGTGTTGCAAGATATGCATATTTCCTTTAACATGGTGACATAGCAAAGCACATTATGCAGCAATATTTCCTCCATTTGGCTAAAAGGATATTGTGTAATTGTGTGACAACATGATATTAGTTGTTGTCTTGATTTCTATTGGCTCTCATCTCTTCTATCAAAGCTGTCTGTCTGCATAAAAAAAAAATAACAGTCAGCACAAACATGCAGAACCACCATGGAGCAGACAGACACGCAAATTAGTGCAATCACGAGAATCCATGGTATCACCTTTCATGAGTTCACCAGATACAGTGTGCCTGCGCTCTGCAGCCTGAGGACAGCCCCATGCTTTGTATCAAAGACTGAGCGGAGAGCTACCAAACACCAAAACAGGAAAATGCAAAAATGAGGAAGAGAAAAGGAGAGGAGGAGAAAGAGGGAGGGAGGGAGGAGAAGGCTTTCACAGCTGTTGTTAGGCAGTGTTTCCTCTGATAGGAGACTTTGGCTGCACTCCCAGTTCTTTAGATAAACTGTCAAAAAACATGGTTACCTTGAGATATGACGGGGACATGCTGCTGTGTTTGCACTAGAAAAAGAGAGATAGAGTCTTAATGAGACAAAGACATAAAATCTGAATGCTAAAATGAGACACAAAAAGTTATAGCCAACAGTTTATTTGAACAGTTCATCAGGAAGATGATGCAGCACACGATCTGGCAAAATCCAGTATAAAACCTGTTTAATTTAGCTACAATAATACTAAGGACACCATGGTTAAGCATTTTATTCCAACCCCAGAAAAAGAAAAGCAATAGCTAGGTATGTCAAGCCCCCACCTGTGTTTATACTGTAAAGATGACACATCTTAGAGCTTGTTCAGTAGGATGTTGTGCAGGAGCAACAGTGCAGACATCTGCAAAACGTGTTAGCCTCTTATCATGGGATCAAGATGATAAGCAGAATGTAAGTCTTAAATCTGTCCTACGGCATGTCTCATTGTGTTTGTGACAGCAGGTGCCATGGTCTGTTTAGTTTAATGACTGCAGGGTAACAGTTCTCAGTATTAATGTACTCTATTATACTTAGCATTATGGCCTTGAACAATGTGGAAGCATATTTTAAACATGAATCAATTTTGAACAAGGGAAGTTACCACAAAACAAATCTGTGAACATGGGACGTCACCAAGATGCTATGGTATTGGCAGAGACAGTTCAAACAAGGGACAATTCTCTCTACATCTCCAAACTGGGAGCATTCCGACCTCCATCTACCATAGGTAATATAATGACAAACAGAAAGTACCTCACACAACCCCAGTTTAAATAATCCAAACTGTCCTTTTACATGGAGATTAAAAAAAAAAAAGATATGCGTAAAAGTAATGTAAGTAGAATTGGTGAGTTGCTGTTTGTAAATGCACCAGAAAGATAGTTGACTGTTGAGTCACATTCCCAGCATGTCAGTACATTTTTGAGTTGGTAAAGCACAGCAAAATAAAGACAAAATGAGAAGACACGGCCATAGGATGGGGCCTCTGGATGCAGGTGGTAGGGACTGAGGGACTATTTTTATTTGAGTCTGTTCATAGTTTGTCTTTAAAGCTACTTAAAATGCTTGTAGCATGTTGACCATCCATTTTGGACCACTGCATTTGTTTCCATCTGTTTCAATAAAATGCAAATGCCAGTAATGATGCCAACATGAGAGGGAAAATGAGACACTCACCCAAAAAGAACAGACCCCAGGAGAGGTGCTTAGTGATGCTGTTTTCAATAGAATGGCCTAGATATTATTGCAGAAAACACACAGGGGGACAAGTGCTGCCTTGTCTGTATCTGATATCTCCTTCTAGAAAGCTTATTTGAATATGAATTGGAGGAAGTATCCTGCTTTTCTTTCAGTTTTTTTTTTCTTTTATATCCACCCCTTGCTGGCTGTCACAGAATAGCAGCGTGGGACTTTGTTTTTTATCTGGGTGTTTCTCTGAATTTCCCACTGATATGAGCTACAATAGCATCCTTTCCCTCCAGAGGGCTGGGAAGTGGGCCCACAAACAAAAAGAGCCCTGGAAATACAACAAACCACGAAAAGGATCAGATAACAGCACATTAATTCCAATTCAAAGTGATAATATACTGGTAAAATCCTGGAAAAAAAGCATGGAAGGATTGCCGGTGTTTTGCCAACATTTCCACACTGTTGTGTCTGTCTGTTTGTTATGTAACCTCTGGTGAGAACAGGAGTCTGTCTTGGAATCAGAGGGAGCACTCAGCCATTTCAGTACACCTACAGATTATTCACGGTTGGAGTGTCAGAACATTCACCTATTGCCCGCACCAACCCAAGACGACCTTCATCACCCACATGTTAAATGAATTTATCCCCATGCACATACTGTACATGTGAGACAGCTGTGTTGGTTTGATCTATTTCATATCAAATCAAAAATGCTGTGGTGGAAGTGACTGGAAACAAACAAACTAAACTGTCTGTAGATAGGGCCTTACAAGTTTTGCAGCCACTGTAGTTTCTCTTCATCTGCAAATGTCACTTAAAGTTGTTGTGTGTTTACCGGTGATGTTGGTCCACATGGTTAAGGGTCATAAAATGTGAAATTCATCCACATGTCTGTTCTTCTCTTTTCCCCAAATGTTGACATTTGTGTACAGTTTATGGCAAAATGAAGACTGCTCTAAATACCAAACCTACATTTGCTTTGAATTGGCTTTACTTGGATAGATATGTCTGGTCTTCCATGCGTGCAATTCAGCTACTTATTTTACATGCTTACATAACCTCAAAGCTGCTGTATGGTGAATAAGCTTCAACAGTTGTTTCAACTTTACATTCTTGTCCAAGAATCCTTGCACTTCGTCAGCATTCAAAAGAAAAAGCGACGTTTTGTAACCTGATTATTCTACAGTATATGTGCACTGTTCCCTTCCCACACACCGTGACCTGGCATCTGAGCCTATAGCAAAGCAACGCTTAAATTATGCTAAACAAGCCTGAGGGTGATGTATCAGTAGAAACACAAGGGTCAGGTAGAGCGAGCGTGTGGAGCTCACAGATGGAAATGTGTAGGAGAAGAGAAAAGAGTCATGCACCTCACAGATGACTATGATTTCCTGTCGAATTCCTGTAGATGTGAGCCACTGCTTTAGCAGCATGGAAAAGGATTTATAAGTGAACTTCCTTAAAAAGTACTCTTAAAAAATTACATATAACCCACCCATATTTTTCTCTTTGGTATAAATTTAATATGTACTAGTAGAAACTCTGTTTTCTTGATTTGTTTAGGGTGACTTTTGCTGAAAACCAAGCTGTGACTTTATAGGTGAAGAGGGGGTCAGTTGTCTTTCTCCAGCTCAATGCTTCTACTGATGCAAGAAAACCCTCCTGACCCGGACTAACTTCCACCCTGTTGGCTCACATGTACCGAAAGGTTGTGACCTTGTGTGTTACATAAAGTCCTCTCTTTTCTCTGTCTCTGCCAGAGCGGCGCAGGCTCCACTTCCCCTTATATGACACCTTGTATTCAGGCTAGTAATAAATAGGTCTTTGTGTGCATTGCAGACCCCCGAAACACTTGTGTCAGGGATGTGGATGGCAGCCTGGATGGAATCTGTGTGCAGTGTGCACGAGTGTATGCACAAGAATGGATGAAGAAAGGGAGGGAAAGAGAGTTTGAGCATTTGTTCACATTCCTCCCAGAGACCCGCACTTTCTTGGCATCCTCAGCCCAGAATCAGCGTTCTATGACTTTGCTCCAGAGGCATCTACATGTACTCAGAGGAGTGTTGTTTAGCCTAATCCCAGATTGTGTAAACACCACAGCATGCAAACATAATGATGATCTGTGACTCATTCCTCTCCATGACACCATACTGGAAGGAATGCAGAAAGAGGTCATTTAATGTCACTAGTGCTAATTGCTCCTCATGATGGCACAGTAAGATGGCATGAGGCATAATGCCCCATTAGATACCGCCAGCCCGGGCCGCTCCATGGTACGACTGCCTCTTTTTAAACACAGTGTCACAAAGAGAGAAGTGAGGTCTTGGACAGGATGCATCTTGTTATTTTCACTCTTTTTCTCTCTGCTGGGAAACAGCCAGAGGAAAAAAAAATCACAGACTCACTGAAACTTGGCACAAATCCGTACGTTCATTTTTCTTCTTTTCTCTCGCAGGCTCTTGTCTGCCAGAAAGGCATCCAGAGAGAGGAAAAAAGAGCTTGGCAGAACAGGTCAACCTTTTCATTCTGCTTCTGCTGTCTGTCAGTGGGGACCAAACTGCTCATCAGTCCAGCAACAGTCTACTTTCTTCTGTTGTAGTTATAATGAGGAGAGCTGACTTTTATTTTAAAAGCCACGCTTGCATGCAATAAAAAACAGATATAGTCTGCTTTGTTTTTTCATGGTCTGTGACTCACAGTGAAAAACTGCATTGTCATCACAGAAGAAAATGGTACATTTGGAGGTTTCTGCTTTTTTCCCCTTTGTTGTTCCTTTGTTTGCTTCTATCTCCGGCTGGGTTACACCAACAAGGATGAATTTTTAAACCTGATTAAATCATGGTTTAACTTTAAATTATGTTGCACCAAACTTTAAAATTAGTTTAAACTACAAAAGATTAAATTTAACCTCTTTGTAAACCTGAGTTTAGTTTTTACTCTAAACTGAAGATTATTGTTTTGCACCAAAACTGATCCAGTTTTTACTTCAAACTTACAGTTGAGAAAGGTTTAACTTTTAATATGGCTGCCTTTTTGAGAAGGATTGACAAAAATAATTTTCTGCTGAGCCATTGTGATTAAGCTAGGCTAGCCAATTTTTTTAGCTAGCTAACAAGCACTGTAATGTTTTAACTTTTTACCTAACTAGCAAACACTAATGTTTTGTTGACTTTTTAGCCAGATATCAAACAATGTAATGTTTTCTTTTTAATTTTTATTAGCTAACAAACAATACACTTTTTTAGCTAGCAAACAATATAAGATTTTGCTTTGTTAACTTTTTAGTATGCTAGCAAAAAATGCAATGTTTTGTTTAGTAATAGCCAGAGGAGCCGAAAGTTAACAGCTCCCACTTTTGTACTTACTCAGTCCCAGCAGCACTCAAATTTGTTTTTATTTATTTATTTTTGGGCATTTCCATATTGATTCAACTATTTAAAGAAGTAGTATGTAGCAATTGCACATGTAGGGAGTACTGCTGTCCAAATAGTGTGTTGGAGCCAAAGAAGCGAGTATTTCAACTTATTTATTTATTTCAACATATTTCCTTGATCTCTGATGACATATAATGGTCATTTTGGGGTTTATTTCAGTAAGTATATATTACAGATTTCTCCTTTAATTTCAGATGAAATCACTAAACCTGGATTTACTAAATGGAAATTAGTTTTGAAATTAAGTAATTCTGCTTAATCTTAATCTTAAATCTGGACTTACTCACTGTAAACCTAATTTTGGTAAACTTAGAACTATCTTAGACTGAATTATTTTCATAGTTAAATTTATTTTTTTTCCATTTGCAGTTACTTCCTTTCCTTCCTTTCTTTCTCACAGAGCCTGTCGCCACTGTTGTGTAGGAACACTTGAAGCCAGGGAGAGTTTGGAAATTTGGACTCACCAGCAACAAACAGGAAACCATATTCATTACATAAAGTCAGAGTCTGATTAAGGTTCATGAGGTTTTGCCAGTCATTTGCCCTTTTTAGAGCATGCACACTGTAAACTGTAATTCAATGTGGCAGTTATATTACATAAAATTTCTGCCAAGCTCAGAGAAAAAAATCATCTTGATTTAGCACAGAAGTTTACTGCATGCTTTTTAGACACATCTGATGAAACCCACTCATTGCACTGAGGTGTGAGCGGGTTGCCCAACATGTCTTGAACTCATTTTCCGAGCTTGACGGCTGTTAGAAGTCTCCTGCTTGTTTATTTTTCTTTGTCTTCTTAGTGTTTTGCAAAGGCACAATTTAATGATGCAATTATGGATGACAGTACAACACAGGAGTTCCCAGAACGGGGGGGAGAGGTGACACATCTCTCAAAAAAGGAGGTAAACACTCCAGAAAGCTTTAATTGAACTAAATGTTAAAATGCCACTCAGGTACTGTAGATTTAATTAAGGATATGTTTGTGTGAAGCAAAGCAGATGTTAGAGACTCTGGTATGAATCCAATTACACATTTACTCTTAAACACATTACATAATTGTTTAATGGGCCACAACAACCTAATGGTGCTTAACTGAGTTTGACACATGCTCCCTGACCTAAACTGTGTTCTTTCATGCTTCTTATTACCGAGCTCATTACCATGTTGCCCATTGCATGACACGAGAGTCATGTTTGGGAAAATGTGTGGCTTTTAAATTACACATCCACCCTCGAGAACTCAAAACTGTTTACTAGAGAACACAAAGGTACAGTCAGGAAAGAAAAACACAGAGCATGTCGCCACACTGCAAATGTCCACTAACTTCAAAAATAGAACATGGTCCCGCTGCTGTAACCTTTCCTGTGTTCTGGAAATCGTGTCTTCATGACCTGCAGAGGTTCAGAGAAGTAATTGTTTTCTTTCCCAGAGACTCGAGGAGCACTTCTTGGTAATCAGCTGTGGCAATACGGTTTGTTAAAGTATGTCTAATACTACCCTGAGGCGGAGAATATATCGTAAGAGTCTTTGTGTAAGTGTGTACATGGCTGTGTGTGTGTGTGTGTGCTCATGGATTTTTGATAAGGCTGTACATAATTGTGGATGCTTTGAGCTGTGAAAAGGTGAGCTCTGATCTGCATCCTAATTTTCCTGCATTTGGGTCTTTTTTTTCTGTTCTGTGTGTGTGTGTGTGTGTGTGTGTGTGCTCCCAGGGTACATCATGTACCCAACCTGCGTGTGAATAGTGCCCAGGGAGGAATAAGATAGGCTAATGATAGGCCTGGCTCAGGCGCGCTCCACAAAAGCGCTGTCTGGCTGCATTGTGTAGCAGACTATTGTGGTGAGAAAAAAAAACAGAGTCAGTGTGGGACAACAACACTTGGGATTATGACAGAGGCGTCCAGAGAGAAACAGACGGAATAAGCATCAGAATGAATATGAAATGAAGTCAGAGTATGCCACTTCTTTTAAAGGACGCAGCAAAAAAGTGAAATTTGTAATTTAGTTTTTATACAATCATACTTTTACATACCCAGGTGGCTGAATACAGACACAGTACACTCATGAAAAGCATTTGTTTCCCCTCCAGATCTACTTTTCCTCACATTAGCCAAACATAGCACCTAGTAGCAGGGTGGGTTACCACATTCTCACTCATGCAGAATTAGAAAAGTCAGAGTGGGAATCCCTTCCTAATGAAAATAGCACAGAATGAAACTTTTACTGCCCTCCAGACAGCAGCTTGGGTGGTACAGAGTGCGAGTCTAAAAACTCCATCATTTTAGCCTCCGTGCATCTACACCGTGAACGATACTGGAGACAGAACAAATATTTTCCGTTGCCTGACTGAAGCTGTGGTGGGGAGATGGGGATGGTAGTAACACTTTTTGTTTGAGCATCAGGAACTCAGTGGCTGTTTGTGCTATATCTCCAAAACTTTGATACCTTGTACCTATATTTGTCTGCTACAAATAAAACTCACAACTACACAATCTCAGATTATCTGAGTCAGTGTCAAATACAAAGAGTTTCATTTTTACAACCTATCCCACTATTTGAGTGAGTTCAGAATCAGAATCAGTGGAAACAGTACTTAACAGTTCTGAATAAAGTGAACAACTTAAAGTGACACAGAAGCATTTATTTCTTCTAAATTTAAATTTATGTGTGTAAACTGTATTCCTGCATGTGTCACATAAGGATTAAGTCACTGTCATAGTTGTGTCAAATGTAGTGGGGCAGGCTTTGTGAGTCCAGAACTGACAATGTACACACTTGACCCTTCTTGACCCCCACTTGGGCCTTGAGTTTACAAAGAGTTCCAAGAGCACAATGCAGAAGTTTCTCATCATTTTAATGAACTTTTAGAACAATCCCCACCTCAAGCTTCCCTTGAATAGCTAGGTGTTTTAGCATGTGGCCTTGAATGTGGCATGAATGCAAAGCAAATTAAACTACAGACACTGCTACTTTAGCTTATGTTAGTCAAACCATTATATCTATAACACAATAAGCAATAGGCAAAAATAATATTGATTTAAATGGTTGTAAAATGCAAAATGTCACTCACAAAGACATGCCATTTCTCTTGTGTTCTCAAAAAGAAATGGGAATTGATGATATCACCACAGCTCTTTGCTCTCTGTTAAGCATTACAGCATTACAACTAAACCTGTGTGTCAACACTCCCCAGTCTCCCCTATCGTGTGAGCTGCAGTCTGATAAAAAAAAAAGAGAAAATCACAGTGCACTAGCCCTTAATATCAAGTGTTATGCAAGTGGCATAACTGTATAATGCCTATTTAAAGAGTGTAATTATAACATATTGACTGTTCGTGATGCTATTACTCACTCTCAAGCACAGGGAGTGTGTGTATGTGTGGAGGGGAGTGTGTGTGTGATGGCAAGTGTTGACAGGCAGCCTTATTATCTAAATAGGCGCCATAGCCATGGTCCAAACAGATAAGGCAGTGAGCACAAACCATGGTCACTCCAACCCCTCCTCCTTCCCGCGGACTTATATAAGTCCAGCAGCTTCCAACTAGAACAACTGATGGAGAAATAAAAAAGAAGAAGAGAGGAGAAGGAGGAAAAAACAAGGATAGGAAAGAGATGTGGCAAATAAAAGAGGGAAGGACAAAGAGAGTTGCACAAGCATGAAGCATGAAAGAAGAAAAGTTTTTTTAATAGATGGGTGGTGCTTTCTTCCTTTGAAGTATTTGTGAAATAACATTTCGTTGTTCTGACATATTACCCAATTTGCACTTTCCAAAGCCATCTCACAGGTGTCTGCGCTCAGCTGTGCTGTAGCAAGGTGGAGCTTCTTGTATTTATTTTGACTTCACAGACTACGTATTTTTCATGGACTCACTTCAGAAATTCTTCACCATTTAAGTCATGGTTATGTGGCAGAGCTGAGCCTTGTGGGCTTCGGTACAAAGAGTTTTCAACAGAAACCACGACATTACTCTGGACAAATTTTACTCCATGACCACAACACAAAGAACCCAGTGTTTCTTTGACACTTGGATGTTTGTTATGATTTACAACCACAGCATGATAACAGCCATAAAATAGGGATTAAGCAATCAGGAAATTACCTTTTGATGTTTCACAAGCTGTTGATCTTATTTTTATTTTCATTTAATTAGTTTTATTTCAAGCCAAATAAATGTCAAATAAATTATCTTTATAGTAGGTACATATTCAGTGTATTTTATGCAGTAATTGTAAAATGAGTAGATTCTGATGCTTCAAAGAACTTTAATCAGACATGTTATGTTAATTTTTCATGCATCTAAAGCTGCTACAAGGAGTTTTTAACTGGTTATGAAACAGTTTGATACTGAAACCTACATAAGCAAATGAGATCATCCATGAGAACATATATAGTTGTTGTTAAGGGCTGCCACAGGACTGCATTTTTCTTGAAATCAGATTAAACAAGCCTGTGTTTATATTTTCCCCGACAAAGTTACAGTGAGTAGTACAATAGCCAGTTAAAATGAGGCATTTTATTTAAATAATTTAATTTTTGCCGTTATATTTTGTGAATATTACCATTGAAACACTACCACTTTTGGGGCTCTAAAATCAATGAAACACCAAAGTTCCTTATAGTAGCTTTAATGACTTGTGAAAATGACTCATTTTGCATAATTAGATGGTGATAAATAAGTTTAGAAGATGGATGGGGAAAATCTCCTCTTAAAGCGTTTTCCAGCACACTCTGATGTTGAGGATTTGGCTTGACGGAAAACTTGACGTGTTGCTTATAGATTTCTAATCCACGTCTGGTACATACTGTGTCTCCACTCTCAGTCACTCAGGACAAAAGAGCTTAGCTGGATTCTGCTGTGGTGACCCGTCAAGAAAGGCGTAATGCTGTGGGTCACCTTTGCGTCCTGTATGCTGTAAGCGTGTTCATATTTGTGTGTGTGTTCATGTTGCTAAGGCGTGTGTCTCGAGTCTTCCAGACAGACAGCTGAATCATTCATTCCTGACCCTCAAGGCTGTCATTGAGGAGTACAGGAATGGTTGATTAAAAGATTACAGGGCTTATTTATGAAAAACATTTCTGCTATGAGAGTCATTATAGAGTATTTCTAACGAATCATTAATGGAAAAGCTGGTTGTATTCGTTATTGTCAGCAATTCCCATGAAAAGGCTAAAACCGACAATCCATCACTCCATCTTTCAAGATGTTCAGACTTCCCCAACCTGTCTGTGCAGTCAGCCTCAGGGCTGTCAGTTCCTGCTAAAAATTACATAACTTCTTCAAACAGGTGGCCACTGTAATTTTTTAGTAAAAGTTTTGGCAACATTCACTATTTACTCTTGTTTTTGAAAAGTTCGGGATCACTTTATTTCAAGGGATGTGCATAAGACTGACATGACCTTGTCAAAACCATGACATTACCTGTCATGAACGTAAAGCAGTCTTTATAAATGTTAATGACTGTTGTCATTAAGTCAGTTATGTCATGTTTAATGCCAAGTTGAAATTGTTTGAAAATAAATGACATAACTGACCGAATGACAATTACTGACAACAGTTGTAAGTAAGGGAGTATAGTATGCAGGCCATTATTGCAAAATAGACCACTCACTGTATATTAATCCCACTTATTACAGCTATTTACTTATGAAAAACAATAATTTGACACAAAATATTAATTTCAAAAAGGATTTTATTTTTCCTACAGAGTCTATGATTAGAACTGCATCCAGCAATGGTCTGTTATTCATAGTAACTGTCTGTTATTCAGATATATCAGACCTTTGAAGGCCATAACTGACCAATCAGAATCATGTCATGTCAGTCTTATGTACTTGACTTGTTTTAAATCTGGTGGGTGTAGTGTATTAAAACAACAAAGTAACATAAAGTGGAGGGAAAAATTTCCCTTTTTGAGTCATACAAACAATATGTAGATGGCTTGTTGCATGGAGAGAAATATTTGCAACCACCAAAGTACACAGAAACTAAAGGACATAACGAGATACTGTAGTAATCTGATGAACGTGTTATGTTTATCGTGTTGCTAGGAGCAACCAAACATGGAACCACAGTCGTGTTGGTAAAGAAAGGGCTGTATACACTACAGGAGGTTGCATCAACCTATGGTACAGGGTGTGTCTGTGGGTGTTTCTGAGTCCACACACACGGATCTCTGTCTGCTAAAGTGGACGGTGTGTGTTTTGAGAGGTAAATATGTGGTTTATCTTATTGTTTAATGATATATTATATATTTTGTTAATGTTGTTCATTACTATTTTTATTTTATGTACAGCTGAGACATGCTTTGTGATATCAGGCTATAATAAACTTGACTTAAATTAAACTGTGTATGCAAAGAGCACCAACAACTTGATCACCACTAGATAGACAGCAGACAGTGTCTACTCCAGCAGTGGAGTACTGAAGAGTTCTAAACAGACACATACACTTGCACATAAACCATTGAACAGACAGTGGTTCCAGGCACCTATTGGCACGGCACCAAGGGCAGCCTATTCACACAATCACAACACAACAAGGCAGTAACTCAAGAGGTCCATTAAAAAGCCATTATTGTACATCCCTCTTGGTCTCCCAGTGATAAAATCAAACACAGAGCTAATTCGTACACTAAATATACACCAGCATGTGTTTGGAAAACCAACGGTTTCTGATATTGCGAATCAATCTCTCTCCACTCTCTGAACCTCTGCATCTTTTTTCACCACAGTCAAGGTCAAAGCTGGTGTTACTGAGGAAACTCATAAAAACAACTGTAAAACAAACGCTTGTCGTGGCTTTTTACTTCCTCTAGCCTCAAAATAATGACTTCCTTTAGCCATAGAGAAAGATTGTGACTTTTGACACAGACGTCTGCAGTCTACCTATATCTTAGAGCTCCAGTGTCAACAGTCGACTATTTATAGCGAGTCCTGTCTATGTTTTGTCTTTGCACCGGCCTCCTGTCTGGCTGTTTGTGTACCTCTGGATATCTCTCCCTGTAGTTCTCCCTCCCCTGACATTGCTCAGGCCTCGCCTTCGTGGCCTTTGTTTGTTAGGGATTGGCTCCTAACACTTGCTTGGCATGAATCTGTTCTTCCACCCCGACATCCTTCCCTTTGCCTTCTCGCCACTAATCCCTGTTTTTTGTTTACATGCGTCTCCTTTCCACCTGCAACTTATGAAGTTATGTAATTCTCCTCAAACCTGTGTGGGACATGTAGATTTTCCTTTTTTATAGGAAGTTACAATGCTTGGTTTTGTTGCAAAAAAGAGCTTGAATCAAAAAAAAAGTGTAATTGGATACAGGTTCTCTTGTCAGCAAGGATGTGTTTGACATGCATAAGCCTTTTATGTGGGCAAAACTGGGAGAGACAACAGCAGCGAGAAGAAACTCAGCATATTCCACCTCCCTCATGATGTTTTGTGTCTAACTTCAGATTACACCGCTCTCTCCCGGGAATTGCTTTGTAGCAATGAAATGGATGTAAAATTTGAATTTCAACACTGTTGCAGCGGTTAGTTTCACTCTGATCCCTTCGCCTGTTACAGCTTGTATCAGCTTACATATAATAATTCATAGGCAGTGGTTTCGTAATTGTGCTGTACTGTATGTGTGTGATGGTTGTGGCCTGCACATTTTTTTTCCCATTATGTAGCATTCGTCTGGCAAACAGGGCCAGTTTTACAGCAGTAGAGAATACAGAAGAAACTGTTTTGTTTACAGTATCCCTGCATCTTTACATTCCTGACTGATTTGTATGCTACCATACTCCCTCAATATTATCTACAGAACAAGCCTGAATACACTGGAGGGAATAAGCAGATGTCTTTCCCTCACAATGTCACAAGTTTAAATTTGTTTCAGTGCTTTAGATTCTTCTCTCTGCCTCCTACACACTGTTTACACCCATGTTTCAACAGTAAAGCATAAAGCCAGTACAGCATAAATACACAACAGAAACACCCAGACGCAAGAATAAACCACAGTGCTCTATGATTCCTGTTTGACTTCTCTAAAAGTGTGCATCACTTATATAACAAGTCTTCTATGCAAATGATTTTCCCTCAAAGACTGAGGAGGCAGAACTGCCCTGTACGCAGCTCTGCTTTGACTGATAGGAGATAATTTTGCAGGTGTGACCTGCATGTAAATGAACTCTAGGTCACTATACGGTCATATCCAAGATAAAGAAGCTATTTACTGCTATTAGAATTGAGGATATGAAAATTATATACTGTAGAATTGTTCCACTGTCATATACTGAAACTAAAATGTGAAACTGGCTGAAGTAACATTTTCCTCGATTAAAAAGTGGTTTCACAGGTCTATGGGTTTCTTTTGGGAATATTTATATTTGTAAATATAGATGCAGAAACACTTCCCGTAACCTCCACAGTGGATCAGGTCTTGGACTTGTAGCAAAGTTATTTACTGTTTTATATTTTGATCACATAGTGGAGCTCTGCAGCTGAGTGTGGGCCCTAACACAGCTGGATCTGGTCTTCCCTCCACTGTGGGAGGGCTAGGTCATGTTCAGTAGTCAACTGGGCCAAAGCCAAAGGCCAGTGATCTTCTCAAGCCAAAGTGGGGAACTTTTACCACCATAATGAGGCAGTTGCCAAGTATTAGAAGGATAAACAGTTGTGTCAGAGCAGAAAATGAAACCAAGTCAAAGGTTATGACTCTTACATCAGAATCCTTTTGCTGACATTTTTCTGTACAATGTGGAGTCTCTGAACCTGAAGTGAACCTCACCTCCAGACAGACATTTTTAGTCTTTGCCAACCGGGCTGGAAATTCTTTCTCTTTTTTAGTTCTCTTTTATTGGTCAGCAGACCTGAACCAAGAAATTGAAGTTATTTCATCCATAAGCAGGGCAGGCAACTTCTTGCCTACACTCGTTAAGCAGCTCCTTGTCCTTTTAAACTGTACCAACTAGTTTAAAGGGTGTTTACGCATTTGGTCCCCTTCAGCCCTCCAAACAGAGTCAGATTGGATGAGTAACAATTTTGTGCATATGTGAACAGACCAAAAGAAGTCAAACCACCTTCCAAAAATTAATGAGCATAGTTCACGTCAGGATCCCTGTTGTAGTTAGGCTTTGCCGTGGACAGACCACATATTATTGTACAGGGACACAAACGGATGGAACCATGACCGCTGGTAATGCTAGCACGACTAGTGGATGAGGATAGTTTAGTCCTAGGAAGAAACTATTGCACTTCTCCAGATATGAAAGGAAGAGCAGATCAAAGCCGTCTACAAAGCAAAGAAACACAAAGGTTTTCCTTCAATTATAAACTTACTCCCTTAAGGACAAAATTGACAGTTCTGTGTGGATGTGCATGTCCTCCAGAGGAACTACATATATAGTGTGAATAGAAAGAGGACTGAGGCTCTATCAGAGCTTAAGTGGACCAAAAAAAGAATTGATTCCTCTTTGGAATAAACTGACAGTGTGAATGCAAAAAGAAGAGAGTCCCTTTTCCATTGATACACTTTTTGTTCCACTTTAAAAGGACCAATTTAGGTTAGTTTAAACAGGACTTTATGTGAAAACACCCAAAGCTCTTTTACAGCTATGGGCTACAGACAAGGACATGGACGCCTGCACCATTGTTTTACTTAAAATGTTTTCTTCAACATTTCAAGACTGGTCACTGTTCTTGACTATAAACCTGGAATGGAGCTCTGTAGGTAGAAAGGTGCTCCTTCAGTCCTGTCTTGTGGTCACATCAGTAGCTGTTGCAGAGAAGAAAACCTCTTTTATGAGGTCTTTGACACTTCGTGACATCTTTTTCGCTGCCACTAACTTCTTTTCCCTTTGTATTCTGACTGCTTACAGACAGACTGACTGGCCACAGAGCTGAGGTCCTGTGGTAAATGTTTGTATCGTCGCTGCAGGCTCTTCACCCCTCTTCACCCTGCCATGTGATGGTGTTTAGTGGCTGCTAAGTACTGACTCACTGACCTGAGGTGAAGGTGTGCAAGAGTATCCCTCTCGTTCCAGCCAAGTCTTCAAGTAAATCAACACATTTCCTCTGGTTTTATCCCTCGGAAATCATAGATACAGACCCCCCTCAGGGCTCTCTGGCTCTCCCTCAAACACCAAACTTATGAGTTCAAATTCTCCTCTCAGCACATTTCTGCGACCCTTGAGTCATTTACATAACAAGTTTGCTGGCCACTGTCACTGCCTCATACTGATATTCAGTCCAAAAGATGTCCTGGCATGCATCCTCAGGCTATGCTTAACATTTTATTCTGTTAACAAGTGGCAAATGTGAGCGATGGCTGCTAGGCAGATTGACCACCCAGGGTGAGGTCACAGTCTAAACCTCGTCCACGCTTTCATCAGGAGTCGGACCTTCCCAAAGCGAGTACTTGAAAAACGCATGAACTTCTGCAAATCTCAACTCAGCGAGACAGCTTTCTTGTTTCAACTGACAGGATTAGTCTGGGAGTACATGTTGAATGAATGGGCGCATTTGTGTTTCTGCATGTAAGTGTGCACACATTTGAAATCAATGTTTTAAGCTGGCAAGAGAGCCTATCCACAAAAGCCACATGATCCGCGTCCGTGATTCCCTCTTGAGACGGAAAGGTTCAGGAACAAAGTGTTCTGGCTAAAGACTCTGTTTGTCAGGCAAACAGTTGAGCTGGCACACACAGATGCACGGTCACACTGGTCACTGAGCGAACACATAGCCTCTAAGCCAGAAATGTCAAACACTTTGGCATTTATGACCAGATTTTGCTTTTCTCTTCCAAAGAGATGCTTGTCCTGTGTGTGATTTAACCATCTACACTGTACATAAATAGATAATTAGATTAAGATTTAAATGCTGAATCACTTTCTAATGACATAATTCATGTTTAATTGATTGATTTTATCGTTGGTTAGTGAAGAAAGGCATGATGCTTCAAAAGTATGACCAGCAAAGAAAAAAACTTGTGTAACATTTTTCAACAAAGCCCTGCCAGGAGGCATTATTCAAAGTAAGATACTGTAAACACTGAATGCAGTGAATAATAATTCACCCAAGCATATCCAAGTATAACTTCAAGTCTAAAGACATGTTGAAACTATAAAAAAAACATTTTGTTTAAAAAAAAAAACCTAAAAACTATTTGTTCACTGATTTTGTTATCTCTCGTTGCCAAAAAGGGAGTTCTGGCTGGAGCTGCAACCCAGAGTTTCTTCACCCCATGTTCTTCATCCTGCAGTATCCTAATGACACACCCTCACTATCATAAATAAATCAAGGACAGATTGTTCCTTCATTGAATAATGCAGCTCAACAGCAAGAACAATATTGCCTAAATGGTGTCAAATTAATAAGCAGTTAAGCTACAGTGTTATATAACTTAACAGATGAAAAAGTAAATAGATTGTGTACAAGTTCTCCAAAGAGCCTGATGTGATGTTCAGATAGATAGATTTTTACTGTGGTGTGTCAAGTATTAAAAGCAAAAGCTGTTACTTTTTCTAAATTAAAAAACTGTTTGAATGAATTTAATTACATTATGAAAAGTATTTCCACATTATTCAGTTGCTGTCAGCATTAAGCCGTTTTGCTGATCCAACTTTTCCTTGGGTTGGGTCAACATAAAGGTATAAAATGCAACAATTTCTTTATGAACAATTTATAGACTCCCTTTCAATCATTCCTTGGTGGTGGCTGTAGCTGCAGAGACCCTGCCCTCTGCCTGTTTTTCCTAATTTCTTTCATTATTTAGCTGACCTCAGGACACTTTACCAACCCAAAACATCAGTATTTGACACCCTGGTATCTTTCTGGACAGATCCTACTGATTTTACCTTTAATTTAAGGTTATTATAACTTATTTGGATCTGACTTGATTCAGTGGGGTTGGCCCAATCAATTTTACAGTCAAGTTTCACTAGTAAATGAAGTTGATCCAACCTAAGTAAATTAATTTGTCCCAACAGAATTGCTTAATGGTGAAAAAAAACATTTAATCACATGGAAATACCTTCTATGGTCTATTTAAATTCATTCAAAGGATAACTTCTGAGTGCAACTGCCTGAGAGTTTAACAAAGATAAGAATTTACAGCCAAAAGCAACAGTTTTTGACTTTAAGGTCTAATCATTGCTGTCATCAGCCCCCTCATCTGCAGTGCACACTAAATGGTTTTACTTTGTACTGTCTGTACTCATGCAGTATCAATCATCACAAAAGGAGATAAGAACAGACTTTAATAGCTGAAGCATATAGCAAAGTTAAGACAGGTTAAACTTTAACTTATTAGGGTCTGCTGTGGCAGCTTGGCTTCTGGAGAAATTTGATAAAATACTGATAATGCTTCTTGGCCAGAGAACATTACAGATATGATAAGATCTGCAAATAACTGAATCAATGATAACAAATGCCACTGCTCTGTTAATTCCAGGCAGTTTTATCAGTATAAACATTTTCACAGATAGTTTATCTGACTTAATTTGGAAAAAATCTGGTTTTACCTTAAATTATTTTTAGAAGGATTTACATTCCAGAGGGAAATTAATGATGAAAAGTTGTTTATGGGCTGCCCTTTTGAATAAAATCTTACTCAATAGGCTTTTTTAAAGTTGAGTTTAAGAATTTGGTTGGAAAAAGCCATTTAGCATCAAATGCTTACCATAAAATGTTAATGGAACAAGGACTTAGTTGTTGACATATTTAAAAAAGGAAAAAGTCAGAAAAGCATCATCAACAGTGCAGGGTATAAAAGTCACTAAAGGAGTAAATATACAGAGCCTTAAGAAAACAGTCCTTAGACAGGAGCTGGTAAAAGTGAGGGCAGAGGTCAGTTTTAATATCAAGATTCACTTCATGCACCATCGAACAAAATAGAAAACCCTTTTTTATTGCCAAATTATCAGATGAACCCTATCATATGATGTGCATGTTGTATGACTGACACATATGTCATGATCCTTTCACACATATTCTCTGTTTTACTGACACAAATGACGACATCTTCACGGTATATGACATTCAAAGGTGGTTCTCACAATGATAACACAGTTGTGTTGTTTTAGTGCGTATAGATAGCTACATGCCCCATAGATCTCCAGATTTTACTGCTCTGATAACCAGACACACCATATGTAATCACAGATTTTCCAAGTACCGTACAGTAACTGCTGGCTCGGGTTCAGGAGTTCAATGACGGACAAAACTGTAGCCGAGTGGAAAGATGGTAACTGCTAATTTGAGGCTGAAGTCATTTGACAGTAGCTGCCAAACAAACTCTCCAACTGCCAGCAACATTGCAGAAGGACATTCTCCTTCTCACAAACACTGTGAGGTGAGCTGCCAAAAGCTGTTTTCTAAACAGCATTTGGCAGCAGTGATGAGAGTGTCAAGCCAGTTTTAATTGACCTCAAACAATAAAAGATCATTTTAATTGAATCAACATGACAGCAAACTGTTGTTTTATAATAACCTTTTTGTAAGAAATACATTTCAGGTTTGATTTTGTTTGGCTCTGTTTTCAGGCTTTTTTTTTATCCACCTGGTGTTTTGTTCACTGGAAAAAAAAACTCAGAAAGAAAAACTCAGATTTTCAAGGCAGCTCTCTTTAATATATTTATGAGTTTTGAATCAAACTCAAACTCTGAAGTTTTTAACTAAATTAAACAATGTTTTGCTACCCTGCTATATTTTTTGTCTTTAGATAAACTTGAATGTTTGAGTTTTAGAAATCCCAGAAAATTGTTTTTCAAATATTTGTCAGTATTTGCATGCTTGAAAACTAAATGATTGTTTTTTGTGTTCATCAAACAGACAAAATTCAACCCCGCAGTCAGCCCTACACTTACTTTTAAAAGAAGTAATAATGTGCTTTTCAAATCACATTTGAAAAGCTTTTTCTGGAATAGGATCAAAATGAACACCCTCTGCTTAGCCTATACTTAATCCATGACAGTAAACACTGGTGTCAGCCTTTTTAGAAGAAGTGCTGATCCAAGAAAACCTGATTAGTCAACATTAGCCATCTGGTTCATTTAAGCGAAATATGGTTCCTAGCAGCCGTCATGTTAATATGATATATGCAGATCCACAAGTGAAAAAAAGTTGGACTTTGTACTGAATGTCCCTAAGAGGGGTAAAGAATAACTTTCACTTCAGGTTCAAATTTCATGTTCTAATAAAAGACCTTTTATATTCAGTGGCTACCTTATCAGATAAGCATGTACCTGTCTGATAAGCAAACAGTAGACATACCTGTGAAAGAAGAGCAGTATAGACAGCATGGTCTGGTCAATGTTGCTGTTGCAGATGCCCTCGTTGAGCAGGAAGCAGGGGTCCCTCACCACCGATTCCAGGGAGTCCTGCCTCATGATGTTGTTCAGCTTGTCCGTGTTCAGGTTCTGGTACATCAGCTGGTTGCGAAGCTGGCGGAAGTGGTTGACACTGGGGCTGGTGGGGCTCGCTGGCAGGCCCCCATTGGTACCGAGGCCCTGAGCCGGACTGGTGGACATGGACTCATCGCAGCCGTTGGCCAGGTCCAGGCAGCAGCTGCAGCAGTCCAGGCCGATGGGCGAGCGGCAGTCATCGTCTGACATCTTGAAGGGCAGGTGGATGCAAAGAGAAGACGCCCAGGTGTAGAAGGGCAGGTGCAGGACCGAGACTGAGGTGTATGAATGAAAGACAAAGTGACAGACAGAACAGTCAGTAACAGGGTGTTTTCCTGGCCGGTCTAGTGTGACATCCTGTCTCCACTCCGAGGCCAGAAGGGCTAAATGGCAGGTTGAGTTCCTCCCTGAGAAGTGCAGTCACGCTGGGCCGCTCAGCCTGCTTCTGTCCCTGAGTTTCTCCTCCTGTGGCTCTGCTGCGTTTAGCCTTTTGTTCAGGGCCGACGCTGCTGCAATGTTACTGTGGCAGGAGAGAGAGTGAACGCCCCACACATACACACACACGTACACACTCACTCACACCGATTCAGCAGGAGTGCGCTTGAAAGCAAAACCCAGAAGCTGCTTGCTGCTTATCACTTTTTTCCCCTGCACTTTTTTTTTTGGTCTGTGTGCCTAGAAACAGTGGGAGGGAGCTAAAAGGGAGGGAGACCGAGAGGGTGGGGAAACCCCTGTGATTGGTAAGAGGCATCGCTGGTTACATGCTCTGAGCCCTCCTCTTCTCTTTTTCAGCTTAGCCGTGCACGCACTGAGGGGAAGGGAAACAGACAGAGAGGGCGTGAAGCTTCAGAGCATGCTTGAAACATGTGCCGTTCCGCCAGCTCCTCCCTGCCATGCTGACAGCACAAGGAGTGGCTGAGCGAGGGAGGCTGCAGGAACACACACAAAGACACGATAACATGTCAGTCTTGCTAATTTGTGAAAAGCATTTTACAAGCTTTTGAAATTAAAAAAAAAGTTTCTTTGTTGAGCTTGTGTTTCTTTTATCCATTTTGCCATTTTTGGATTAGTTTTTATACTATTCAGTAGTAGCATAGATTTTCATTATCTACCTCAAGATTTCTTTGCTCAGGAATTGACTGTGAATAGACTCACAGTAAATATGCTTAAAAGATTCTCCTTTAAAGAGCTAAATCTTTGGTGGTGCACTGGTTAGCACTGCCCCCTTAGTGCAAGGAGGTCATGGGTTTAAATCCACCAGCAGGCAGGGGCCTTTCCGTGGACGGAGCCTCGCATATTCTACCAATCTGCTCGAGTTTCCTTCAGTTGCTGTCGTTAGTTACAGTGGCAGACTCGGGCTGTCTGAGGGCTGCTGTATGTGGTGGAGCACCAGCACACTGAAAGTTGTGATGCACTTTATCACATTTTGTCCAGTGAAAGGGCACTCTAGGGGGTATTTGATCATGATTTATCCACTGAAAGACCACCCTCAAGGGCATTGTATCATGTTGTCTTGGACACTGGGCCACACTAGATAGCACTTTATCATGTTTTTTCCACTAGAAGGGCACCCTGGCAGGCACTTCATCATCTTGTCTTGCACACTGTTTCACTCTAGAGGGCGTTTTATCATGTTGTTTTCTGCTAGAAAGCCACTGTAAAAGACACTTTATCATGTTTTTTCCACTAGAAGGGCACCCTGGCAGGCACTTCATCATGTTGTCTTGGACACTGGGCCACTCTAGAGTGCACTTTATCATGTTTTTTTCTGCTAGAAAGCCACTGTACAGGACACTTTATCATGTTTTCTCCACTGGAAGGGAGTAAAATGCAATATTAATCCATAAAAATTATTTCAGTTCTCATTTAAAACTTGTGAATGCAGTCAACCAGTAATCATGTTCAGCTGTTGATGCAGTAATTCCATAGCTCAATTGTTCCTCTTACTTTTTGACTGCAGACACAGCCAAAAAGTACCCCTGTGTTTGTTTACGATTTTGTTAATTTCCATATCTGTTCCCAAACAGTTTTTGGACTGGGTAAGAACATGCATGCTGTGTTCTTGTCCTCCAGACGAGCGTTTCACAAGCCCTGGTAAATACCAGGACAATGTCATTACAGCCATACAGACGGCTCCAGCAGGAACGCACTGCTGAGCACCGCTGACCTCGGCCACTGACCAACAAGTGTGCTGCATGCTGTCTACAGATGGCCGGTCATGCAAGAACACAACAAGATAATTACAAATAGCATGTCTTACTCTAAGGCATGCTGCTGTTTCTGCTGCAGTAAAAAATGTCACACCACGCATTGTTGGGTAGCAGTGGGATCAATTAAGCAGAGAAAATGACTGACTATTGCTTTATTGAGTGTGTAATGATGTCCTCGGGCAGCGGGGCTGCTGCAGTTTGGTTGGTGGAAGGATGGGCTGAGGACATGATCCAGGTAAAGGCTGCCCTCTAGTGGAAAATTGTTAGTGTAGTCACCACCTTCTGTGAGCATTTTAAAAATAAATCTGTTCCTCCACCTGAAATGCTCCAATTTAAGACCTTATTATGCTGAATTATATCAACCTGAAAATGGTGGATAAATTAAACTTTCATAAGTCTGGTGGAGATGTGGAAAAAAACCATGTCTGCAGTCAAAAAGTAAGAGGAACAATTGAGCTATGGAATTACTGCATCAACCCTTTTAAAAAGCTGAACATGATTACTGAGTTGACTGCATTCACAGGTTTTAAATGAGAATTGAAATAATTTTTATGGATTAACATTGCATTTTACTCAGAAAATAAATCCTCTGCCCTCATTAAAGGTGCACAGCTACACAGTGAGTGAAAGACACGTTCAGTAAAAGGTGAAGAAGTAGACCTTTCCTGAGAGCACATGTGAAACTATGAAAGCTGTACTGGACAACAAATTACATAATATAGATTACAAATCAGAAACCACAAACCAGAGTAAGATCAAAGGTTTTGTAAAATTAAATAGTACAGTCACAAGCCAGCAAGAAACAGTGAAAGATCAACATTAAAGCAATAGTTTAACACTCGAGGAAAACTCTTATTTGCTTTCTTGCCAAGCCTTACATGAGAAGATCAATACCACTCTCATATCTGTGTGTAGACTATAAGGATTGAGCCAGCAGTCAGTTAGCAGAGACTGCAGGCAGTTACTGCTACAGCCAAGATATAGTCTGGAACATAATAAATAATAAAACTGCAGATTGCTGTTTTTACATTTCAGATTTTCTACAGATTAAAGAAACACAATATAAAGTGTTACTTAGAGAACTGACAGAGCCAGGCTAGATTTCCCCCCCTGTTTACAGTCTTTGTGCTACACTAACCTAACAGCACCTAGCTCTGACTTAATTGTTACATCTGAAATCACATATTATGTACTAGATACCTAGAATGTGTACTATCGTTCAACATACAACACGTATTTTTTCAGATTTACTGCTCAGCCTGTATCACATCACTTCTAGACATTTTAATTGCAACTGAAAAGTTGAGCCCAAAAAGGTCCACCCCGACAAAATTCTTTTCAAACCCGACCCAGACATGTTTCTTTTTCTCAACAAGGTTCCCTCCATGTATCAGTAGGAGGGAAATTTGGGGGATTTTCAACTGCCAACAACAAAATTGGATAGAAAATAAAACAACAACAATAATGATGATGATGATGATGATGATGATGATGATGATGATGATGATGACAATAATAATAATAATAATAATAATAATAATAATAATACGTCCCAAACCAAATTTGTGAGAAATATGGCAGACTAAAACCGGTTGGCTTGCATCGGGTTTGGGCACAGATCTTAAGCTCTAATCACTTCCTGAAAGCCTCCTCGCCAGTTGAAGACTGGCTGTTAACCTGTCCCAATGACAAACAAATTTTAAAAAGTGAAACCTTACTCACATTTTAAATCAAAGTGTTATCCCCAGAGCTGACTTGCTCGCTATCTGTGTTTGTCCGATTGTTATCATCACTTCTGCATTGTATTGTGGGGTATTTGTGCTGGTGTAGAGTGAAGTGCTTGCATACTGTAATACGAATAATATGACCCATGCTACTGGTTTCATACTAAGGTTTCGGACATACTAAAAAAATCTCACGTACTGTTTTGGTGTACTAAATAGCATGTTACTATGCCATTTCAGACTGTGTCCATAATTTCAACATAAAGGTATAACATCTTTTCATCTAGCTCTCTGCCAGAAACTGAAAGAACATCATTTATCAAAACGTCAGACTATTCAAACATAAATGTAGAGTCCACAGGAGCAAAGGTAAAAAGATTAAAAGAAATAAAATGTATTAGAATGTTGTATTAGCAAAACATTTGCCTCAAACAGCTTGTATAACAGCTAGCTTGGTTGGCAGAAAACTACAAAATCAACAGCCACCTAAGGACTATAATTTTTAAAAAGTAGGCTATCCACAAATAATGGTTCAACAGGCGGATTTGTAGAGTAGATAAAAGATTCTTGACCAAAATAAAAGGCTTGATGTCAGTTAAACTGTAACTGCTGTGGAACTGTGCCAGGTTGCTACTAGCGACAGAACATTTAATTGAAACCAACTGCTGGTGGTGGCAGGAGAGTCACAGTAGTGAGGACACGTCAATATTACTGGGTCGTGGTCCAGTGGAGGAAGCAATTCAAGTGAGTCAGCTTATCACACAGGTTGTAAAATAAATTCCCAATGTAAACACATTATCTACACTGCTATTTGATATTGAAACCAAAGGTCAGTGCCCTGAAATGTCAGCTGATATCATCCATTGCATAGAAAAACTGTACGTGCAAAAACTGTGGTATACCTCAAAATTGAACTTCCAAAAAGACAATACAGAAAATAATTTCATTTTTGGCCTCAGTTTGTCTTGGAAATAAGTATAATAAAAATTGGCATTCTTCTTGAAAAACCATGACTCCAACCAATACCTGACCGCTGCTGTTGCTTACAGTATCTTTGCTATTGAATTTCATTCTGTTTTCCAATTTACTTGGGATTAATTCTGTGAGAATTCTGATTACTAGAGCTGGGTGTTGCTTAAAAACACCAGCACTCTTAAAGTGATACTGATACCAATAGAGCACTTCATTTAATACCTTTTTTTCTACTTCCATACTTTAAAATGCTATGGTGGCAGGCATCCTGGCACGCTAAACTCTGTCAAATACACCGCACTCGACTTCACCACCACAGACTGTATCTGCGAGCTGCTAGCTGTAACTGCAGAAGTGGGCCAATCACACGTTACATCAAATTGAATGCTTGGTGTGATTGGCTAGGAGCAAAACCATACAATAAATAGTATTTTTTTTCTAGCACTGGGTATAAAATGGATTAAATGCAGGTACCATTTGACTGAATATGTCTCGATACTACTTGGTACTGGATTATTTCAGTCAATACCTATGGCTGGGTATCAGTATTGACTACTAATTCCCAGCCCTACTGATTGCACATGAAAGATGATGACCCAAACCACAAAAGACATACACTGAGTGTGAAAAAATCATGATAAATTGAGCAGAAGGTGCGGCACCAGCCAAGATGACTGTGATTTAAAGAAATACAAACAAGTCAGGGCACGGTATAGCAACTATAGCACGATGATAATACATGGAGCCAGATGTTTAGCATGTGATGCTATAGTCTCGCAGTGAACTTTTGACAGCTCATTCAAAGAGAGTGGTGAGAGCACTGACATATACAGAGATGAAGTAAATGACAGCTCCCCAAAAGGGAGGCTAAAACATTTGATCCCCCCCTGGTGGCTGGCTGCAACATAGGCCATAAATCCTGCCCTCAACATGTTAGCGGAATGGACATTGGCCAAGCTAAAAAAATCAAATTACAGGTCAAATCAATTTTTCCAAAGATGTTTTCCTGCTCACGATTGAGTCGGCCAGATATGAGACCTTGGTACTGCGGCTGCACTGATCACTACCGCTCAAACTCTGGCTCCAAATGACATCACCAGTGCAAGATGGCAGCACTCTGGATATTGGGCTTCATTTTTGTACAGTGGGAGGAAGTGTAGATGCGTCGTCCATCTTTATTTTACAATCAGTGGGCCAGTGCTGCGAAATGCTTGAAAGTTTTACACCATAGAGAACTGTGTAGCAGCATAATTTAAACCCTGTGTGATTCAGTGTGGATTTTTCCTTTTAACTCTAAAAGGCATAAAATTTGATTTAAGCATATTTCATGCATACATATTCAGATTCAAACTTACTGGCAGCTGCAAATGTGTAACAGCCTACATACTGGTCTCGGTCCTCTGGTGGGCTGCTTGTTTTGGGTGAACATTTTTGTCTCCAGAAACGCAGACTGCACTGAGTTAAATGATGCGGACAGTCGATATAAAATATTAATTTTGAGGAGGATTGCCTTTTACAGACAGACTCCCACAGCTGTCTAAACTAGGTCAGTGAAACTAGGATAGTGAAAGCTCATTGCTATCAGTGGCACATTCCTAAAATCTGTCCAAATAACACCAGTGAGTTCAGTCAGGCCACGAGACACATTACCACATCTCACTCTCATGTGCATTTAGCAGGCAAACAAGTGATAAGGGACATGTGTTGCTGACATTGTAATAATTATTTATTCATATGGATGAATGATGATTCTGAGCAAAAAATAATAATAATGAATGGCTGCAGCATAGTGTCATACAAAATAGCTTATCACTATAACTAATATCACTTTTTTCCTTTTTTCCCCATAAAATGAGCAATCATATGTGCAGTCTCTAATAGGTTCTTACTAGGGATTCTTATGAATTTCTAAACTCTAAAATGAGTCATATCAAATCATAAATCAAGATTAATTGCTTTGCTTTAACTGTTTGACTAAGTCTTTTATTCTTGGCATTAATATTGTGGGTTCCTATATGTAATAAAGTGTGTGTGGGGGGGGGGTTAATCCCAACTTTAACTTTGATATTGTCCAGAAAAACAAAAGGATTATTTGCATAAACAGCTATTTGGTTTATGAAAAATCATAACACTCAAAAAAATTGAAACACTGACTTCAATTAAATTTATCTAACTTTATCTAACTAACTTATTCATCTAACTTAATAAACTTGTATTGTAGTAACATAATCCTTGTAAAGTGAGCCAACTAAAAAAGATACTTCTGATAAACAAGATATATTTAAAGGGGACCTATTGTGCTTTTTCCTCGTTTCTGAGCTATAAATGTTGTTACAATGTTGCATACTCGTGTTAAACGATGTCACCGCGTCAAATAAACGAGGTTCGTGCATTTGGAAGTGAGCCCCGCGGCCGTTTTGGACGGCTCTGAACGCTCTGTTTTGCCGAGTTTTTTATAACAGGAGGTCGCATTGACGTGAATCCGTGCCTGACTTACTAATATGGAAATGTTCCGGCATAATGCTCTGAGCCTGCCCTCTCCCCCGCTCTGCTTCGGGAGTTGTATCGCTGTGCGCTGCTGCTCTCTACAACGATTTCACAGTGTTAGCACCTTAGCACCAGGCAGAAGTGGATAGAGTTGCTTTTTCACGGCCAGCAAAATAAAAAC